>JAPYZT010000780.1:0-27469 GCA_030522965.1 Tryphoninae sp. A BG-2022a
TATCGGCTCGCGCCTTGTAGCGGTTTATACCTTTGTTTTTTCTATAATTTTCAAATGAGTTCGAAAAAACTAGTGTCATTGTTTAGTTCTGTATTTCATTCACAATACGCAGCTTTTTGAATCATGTAAATATTGCTTCTCGTTGGGTTTTTACAAGCATTTTTCCGAACTCTTGTAAAACTGTGAAATTCGAACGGTTTTTTTCGCATAGGCACGTCTATTTCGCCCGGCACTAAAAGGGTTAAATACTTTATACAGACAGTAGCTCTTCATTTGTTGTCACTTATTAAAGTGCTACAATCGACTGAACTCTCCTGAATATGGGGATGCGTAACACGATTCAATTTCTCTTTTCGAGGCAAGGCAATTAAGCTCTTTTCTTCAGGGACGGAAATCTCTCCTTTTCTTTACTACAATTCATTCGGAGGGGTTTTCAACTAGGACGACACCGTCTTTTCTGACTGGTCCGATGGTCAATCTTGATTTATACGAAAGGTTGTATGAGAAAGATTCGACTTACTCTATCGCTGGTCGTGTGATGCTGGTGATCTGACGAAGCTCGATGCGATGCGACGGTGATTCTTGTAGACTTGGTGAGGAGTGAAAAAATTATGGTCGATGCGTGTTCGGTTATCAGACTTTATTTTTCACGAGCACGTTACTTTTTTACTCTAAGATTTCTTTACGATATACAAACTTGGTCCCGATGAGTTTACAACTTTATACTCAAACAGGCGACGAGCAAGAATGCTCCATAGATTCTGTTGCGCAAAGTGCATGGTTGCGTTGCGGGTCCCTGTTGAAATTGTAACTAACTTCCTTAGCGGAAAGGTCGCCCTTTTATACTAATGTTTAGCAGCTGCTTAGGACTAGTGTGATTCTCTGATTGGTTGGTTACATTATTGATTTGTGTCTGAGTTTTCTGAGTTCGGAAAGAAGAGCATGTCACGTGGTTTCCTGAGTCCGAAAGAAGAGCATGTCATGTGGTATTCTGAGTTCGAAAAGGTGTGTAAAGTGACGTTACCCGGCTCGAGGTAGGTGGTGAGTTGTGCGATATGCTAGGCGAGACTTGAAATTATTTGGAGTTTGGTATAAAGAAAAAGGATTCTCAAATCGTAACACAAGTATCGAGGACACATTTTTGTCATGAATCGTTCGATTAATTTTTTCATTGTTTAGTAATCATTTAGGAAGGTTAATGCAATTGTAGATTCGTAAACCAAATTGTTTACCATCGAAGGTACATTTGTATTGTTGAAACCATAATTTTATTCTACACTAAATGTTGCACTGATGTTTAAATTTACATTTGCCTTACTTTTTAGATTCAATCGTTGGCTATCCGGCAAAAAATCAAGGTCGTTTTCATCATCAGACTGTCTGTTATTATGTTCCAGACGTTTCGGTTACAAAAATTTGAGGTAACCAGTATGGGCAATAGATGTGCAGCATTTAAATTGTCCACTATCGCTTAAATCGCTCATGACTTAGGTATCGCCACAAAGAGGCAGTGGTAGAGTACTTACGTTCGTGGCTCATGCGCAGCGAGTTCGGCTGCCGCCAGCCGCAATGGAATTTTAAATGTCCTTTTTTTTGTGAAACATTGGTGACCAAACAACTGTTACGAGATGTCTCAGATTCGATGTCTGGTACCGCAGTCTCGCAGATAAAGGCAAATGGAATAGAATATTATCACATCGGTATCAGTATTGACACCTAGCGGGGCTATTAAATAAGACACATGAATAGGGAGGACATCACCTACATATTTATAATATATTTATAATATATATTTATAAAATACCTACATATTTAGATGTCGTCCGGTAACTATCATGCTGCTACCAAGGAATGTCGGTACTTGACGTGTAGTTAAGTAGACACGAGAGCTGCACTCAATACAATTTTTATCAATGCAATAGTATTTATGTTGAAATTTAGGATACGCACTCGACTTGCATCGTAACACTGTTTTGGTTGGTGTTGTTCGACTAACAACCGTTTACTCGTGGTTCCATATAATTTGCAAGGTACCTTAATTTATATAGTAATACCAAATTACGGCTTTTGCGGCGTCCAAGTCGAACGTAGCTTTGATCCATCATATTATTACAAAAAGCTTGAAATGTAGTTTCATAGTACACCGCAACGGCAACAGCACTCAACGTTTTCACACGCATACAGACATTACAGACACACATGTGCGTGTTGAATTGTTGAATAGTGTTTAGGGTTCTCGATAGCGAATGGCAGTTTCTGTCTGACGTGACCGAGTTTCAAAAGTACAAAAATGAGAGCATGGCGGAGTTTTGGAAAAAAGTGTTTGATATGTCTTCTCAATTAAAGAACGATGTATTTCTCAATCTTTCGAAATTCGTAAACGGACTGCTTTGTTTGCCGTATTCGTCAGCAGCAGCTGAGAGAGATTTTCTCAACTAAATTTGATGAAAAACAAGACTCGAAACCGACTTAACGTAGAGACCTGTGAAAATGTTTTGCATATTACTAATGAATTGTTGGACAAATTAAACACATGCTACACGTAGGAGCCAAATAAGTCACTATTAAAGCGCAAGTCTCACTATGATTAAGAAAATAAATTTTAAAAATGCGATGCTGCGATATATATTTCTGTGATCTGTGATTATAAGTGACCATGAGATAATTATTTACAATTGTAATGGAAAAGGAATAACAATTTTTAAAAACAAATTCAAAAAAGGAAGAATTAAACTACACGCTACATTGTGTACCCAGTTTCGATTCAATTTTTGGAATGAAATACTGTTTTCTATCACTTTTAGTTGAATTCGAATTCTCGTACGAAATTCATAATTCTAGTACGTTTTGTGGCGCCATCTAGTATGGTGAAATATTTTTGTCTGGCAACACTGCTCTGCAACTATTTCACTGCTGTCAGTCTCGGCAGGCGGAAGTTCGTAATTCCTTAGGAACGATGTCTGACAAAATGATAGTACGTTGCAGCTCGTCAGCCATACTGAGAACCATTTTAGAACAGAAATCTAGTATTAACAGTACTGTTAGTTAATTTCCGAACACACTCATAGAGCACCGTTAGTATTGCATAAGGCACGGGCATGGTTCTTTAATTCTCTTTGTTCCATATACAATTATGCAATTCATTAAAAAAAGATATAGATATAGTATATTTAGTAAGGCTTCAAATGTATTTCTTGTCATTCTGTAATAAATAAAGCAACAAATTTGAATATTTGTGCGTCGTCTGAAAAATTAACATCTTGGTTCATAATTTCATTAACAGTGAAACTAATTATTCCGCGATTTCTTGCAATCGTTGCTCCGACTTAAGCAAATGAGGATATGATACATAAATATATATGTGTGTCTACGTGCAGTGCTTGCAACACTGGAAAACTCGTTCACATTTAGCAGTTCCGACAGCACTTCCAGTAAAACAGAACGCCCATTTTTCAGTAAAAACAGAGTCAGTACTGGCCGTATCATCAGCTCATTTCCCAACACATTCCAAGTACGTGTTGTAAGCGAGTGCAAGTTTTATAAGAAAAATGAGCTTTGAGCTGTGATTTTTTTTCTTTTATAAAAAAACTTTAATAGTTGATTACAGTAAACATTTGTGAACGTATTTATGCAACATGGTTGTTTAGGCAAAAAAGGTGAGTATAACAATAATTATATACTTTCCAGATCAGAGATCAATTGACGAAATTGTGAATATTATAATTTTCTTCATTCATTTTTTCAGGAAATTTCTACTCTAGCATTTTTTCCGGCTGATGAGATTAAACCGGATGATTCAACGGGTCGTATACACCACAAATTGAATAATAAAATTAAGTTTTAGTAATGTATATATGAATAAATTCTATTTTCTTAATAAAATATTCTTTTTTATTATTCAAATATTTCTAATACAACCCAATGCACTGCAAAACCTCTTCTGTCCAATTTCAAACATTTTAAGGTGCTAACAGTACAGAACAAAACTCGTTTCATAGTTTCGATCTTTAAAGTTGGTATAGAAAATCTAACAATCGTGCCCTCGACCAATCAGCGTCGAGACAAATAAAATAGGCCCGTTTCGCATTGAGTGTCAGCCCCTGCAAATCACAATCTAAGCAATAGGTTGCTAATGGGGTTGCATCTATCTGCGTTTTATTTTATTATTAATTTAATTATTTATTTCTCTATTTAGTTATCCACCTGTTGCCTATTTATTATCCTCTATTAGGCCCCCGCCTCTTACCATAACTTTTTCACCATTGTCACTATATATTCTAATGCGTATCCGAGTGTAACCGTAATACAACTAAAGTAAGAATTTATTCTACACGAGCGTTTATAAATAAAACATTGAGCCCACAATGATAGTAGCGTTAGTACAATGATAGTACTCCTTAGTTGCAGATAATACTGAACACTAATATGATTAAACTCTCCTACGAGAGAAAATAAATGACATATTTTCTACGAAACTTTATCAGCGAGACTTCTGCAAAGAATTCTTTCTATTTTTGTTTCATGCTGCTATCATTCCTACCGGACTTTCGCCCTTAGGATATGATGAATCAAGGTTAATGAATAACGTTAACAAGGACAGGCTCGAATATCTCACTGCATCTCATAACAATGATGGCTGGTTCTTCAGAGCCGCTCTAAGCGGGATTGGTGTCGTATGCTGGTCTTGGTACATCATTTACTATGACAGCAGAATACCCGGAATAAATCCCCCAGCACCATGGTGCCCATCCAACAAAAGGTAACAACTCCTAGTGGAAATGATTTACATAAATATATATAGCCGTAGCAAGTTGTGGTTAAACATTCAGATTTGTATCAGACTACCCTGAAATATAATGGCAAAACGTTGAAGAGAAAAAGGGAGGAAAGAAAAGTACATCTTAAATTTGACCAACTCAATATACATATAGAGGGAGGCAATAGTCCGGCAGCGACCCGATGATTCTAAAAGGGCAGTTTGTATCTGAAAAAGTTTCAGACAAAAGTTGCTTGATTTATAAATTGCCATCTTTTGAACCTAATACCACTCTCCACCACCTCATCCTCTCACAGGGGGTGGGAATGACTCTGAAATTATCAATAGCAACCCTGACTTTTTTCACGGATTATGATTTTAATTAAAAAAAATATACAACTTTTGTCTGAAACATTTTTTTTATCCGGTGTCACCTTAATCCTTCGAATGCTTGTAACAAAAAATCTCATTCTGCCAGCTCATTTACTTTCTATTGTCTCAACGACAGCATTGAAAACAAAATTGCAAGAGGAAAGTTCTTTAGTCTTGAGAATGATATTGGTTTGACACGAAACAATCCCTCAAACCCGCAACACCCTTTCGCGGCGTGGGCTTGACTTTGAAGATTCAATTACTTTCTGGGTTAGCATTACCCGATGGGGTCCTAGATCTGATACCCGTAGGCCGATAACTGCAGGCTTATTAGTTCTTATGGATTCTGATCTTATTATTTTCCAAACATGATACAGTATGCTTGATTTTAATTCCTTCCATTATTCGCTAATGTTATCTACGACATCTCCAATGCTGTAGCTTTTCCACAAATGTTTTATAGAAGATTCACCATCCGTTGCGTGAATGAGTTTGCGATAAGTGCTGCATAAATAATAAGCCTTAAAAGTGATTTTTGCTTCTTAATCCATTGGCTGGCGCAGATCTGTTGTATTTTTAGTAAGATACTCAATCTCCACATTTTCACATAATTCGAATAAATTAACTGGTTGCGCTGGACCATTATCCAAAATGAAAATTGCCTTATTGCTCAAGTTATTGTCCGTCGGAAAGATATGCTTAAAGTGGTTTTGGCTTAACATCTCCTGCAGTATCAAGGAGCAATGTTAATCATTCTTTTGACACTTTATTTCCAGATGCAAACTTTTCATCTGAAATGTAACTTCATTCAGTATTCGTTTTCAATAGAGTCTCTTTCGTCTGCATTCAAAACTTGTTCAAGTCGGAATCAACCTCTTTCAATAATTCGTTTTAAAATGTTAGGATATTCCTTAGCTGCGTCATTATCGGCGCTTGCTTTTTCACGTTTCATTTTTAAATTGTGCAAATTGTGACGGTTTTTGAGTTTTTTAAGCCAACCTCGGCTTCCTTGAAATGTTACGTCTTTCACAGATTCACCAATATCTTCCCTCTTTAAATTTTCAAACATACTTTTAGCCTTTTCTAAGATAGTCATTTAGATGATTAGCAACCTTCGGTGATTATTATCTTCAATCCACATACCCTATTATGTCTTCATTCTTTTTCATAATGCTACTTTTTGGCAAGTTAATTTTTAAACAGTTACAGATGCAGTATGTAGCGAATAAGTTTTAATTTATTCTTTCCCATCACGAATAGTTTGAAGGGTAGACTTCGCCAGTCCCATTCCGATAGAAATGTGAACAATTTTCTCAACCTGCTTCAATACGACGTAAAACTTTTAGTTTGATCTCTAGCATGACCGATTTTTCGCTTCTCTTTTTATGTTTATCGATATTATCAATCTTCAAACTTATTAAACGTTACGCATATTTTCTTTAAAAAAGGGATCGTTATACACATTTAAAAGAATTAATAAATATATCGTCCACGATCTTACGGGCGTAACTGTTTTACAACTGAACTGAGTACTTATATGATCATTAAATTTTTCCATTGAAGATCAGTTAAAAGAAATTGGCTTAATTGACAAACTGAATTCATCATTTACCCACCCTCCGAAGAGCCCAATCCTTACACACTAATCACTGTGGACTGTTTTGTCCTTATTTCAGATCTCCTCAACATTCAAGATTACAGCTAAACTATTTGATGGGGATGATTATCGGCGTTATGGTCTTCATTCATATGTGCCTCTAGCGAGGCAAAGTATGGGCTTCAATCCTTGAGTTCCTCAGCAAATCCAGACGACTTCCAAGTTTTTCGTTTAATGCATAGTTTATGAGTTAGTATTATAATTTATTTCATTCTTTAGTTCTGTTCGAACGTTAGCAGTTGCAATCAACATAGCCAGTATCATGTAAATCTTATTATACTTATCCAATTGTGTTAAGAATTAATTTTTATATTGTTTTCTTTGCAATAATATCATTTTGATTACGGGAGAGAAACCATTTCATTTATAGAAGTAATCATCGAATTTTAGAAGTAAACAACTACTTTCAATAGTTCGGTATTCAAAGCTTTGATAAGCTTTCAATTCAACGATAATATGAAATGTAATGTACAGATACTTATTCAAAATAGATTCATCATTAACCGTAATGGAGACTTCGTGTAGTACCACTGTTAGAATGACGACGGACTTTTCTGTAGAACTGCTGTCCGTTTGTTTTTACCGACAGATAAATAATCTTTTTCTATATTTTCCAGCTTCTTTCGCGTTTATATGTATTTATTTATTTGTGTTTGGTTTCAAAATGTTTTGTCCAGATAAGTTTAGTGGTATTTAACACATGCTCGGTGCCTTTTTATACCGACACGGCTAATATTAAGTGATGACTAAAAAAACTGCGATGGATGATGATCTAATAGTCGCGATCAATTGGAACTTCTTGTCTAATAAAAATATGGGTATACAGTTGCAATATTCATACGCACTCTTGTACTGTTCTATTCACTGAAACATATTCCTTGTTTTCCCACGTTTAGTTTCTTTTAAATAATCCTCTCAAGGCATCGAACCTCTAATGCTACGGCCGCACGCTCGACGAGTAGCGAAGGAGTCATCGTACTGCTCGTCATGCCCACCGCTCCATTTTTTGTCTTTTTTTCGTACGCGTGTAAAAGGACTGAATGCGGAGTATGGCGAAAAGTTACGCAAGTAGAGCAACGTGTGGCCATCTACGACAATATCGTGGCATCGCGACGAGCAGAGCAGCATGAGGAGCAACGCCAGGAGCATAGTGTGGTCGCAGCATAAAATGAGTACAATATGTTCATTTGGCTCTCCAATAGAAGTTACGAATCATGGGTGATCGCGCACGCCTTCGATAAGTGTGGAATTACATTTAATATATGAGTGATTCTTTTACATATCATACAGATTTCAAGAAAAAATAACTTGACGTTTTAGAATCGTACAAAAATTTGTTTACAACTGTTTATATTTATGGTGAAAAAAATATTACTTTAAAAATATTCACATATGAATTTTTGACAGTTTGCTGGATTTACTTGAATCATTGCATACATGATATTTCTTATCTCCAGTTCCACAGATCAGATCGACTTTTTTCTTTTGCAGTTTTAGTCTCTATTTCGTAAACGTTCAAAGACTATTTCGAATTAAATTTTAATTGGCAATAAATAAAAAATAATAATTATTTGATTATTTGAGTAGTTGTAACATGCCCTTCCACAGCCGTATCGATAAAAAAAATACCAATTTGTTCTTTATTCTTTTACCTACAAAATTCAGTTTGCAAAAAAGTGCCTGTTAGATTGGTAGATAAATATTTGCACGATATTAAATATTTCCGGATATTAAGTTTTTTCATTTTCATTTACTGAAAAGCGATACTGTCCTGATTTTTTAGAGCAAGTCACGCACCTCGCTGCGCATACATACGTCATAAATTTCAGACGCTCGCACCTATTTTTCAATTTTTTAATGTTTACCATATGGCATTGCAGTTTAAAAACATTTGTTGATTTGATTTAGAGCATGGAAAATAATAATGCACAAAATCTAAAAAAGTGATTTCGAGTGCAAAAGTGAATGTTCAAATATCAACTTTAAAAGGAACTTCAAAACAAAAGCATATAATATTTTGGAAATATACGGAATTTTTGTAAATGGACTAGAGTATATTACAATGTATAGAAATAAGTGCGTGTAAGTAAATTTGGTCTTTATTTTATTAAGTCATAATTAAATACATGAGATATTTTTTTCATCGATGTATCACAAATTATTCTTATCATTTCATAACTGTAATTACAATATAATGATTATCGTCTTGCAAAGAAAAGTGCTTTACTCGCATTTTGTTTTTTTTTCGCATAAGTATAACGCGATGAAATTTCATCGTCCCTTTCACTTCAATTAGCCCATTCGAATAATTGTTTCCGTGTTTGGGTGGGATTTGATGTTCTTCGAAGGCTAGCTCTTGCAACTAACCTTTTTAGAGTCCCACCCAATCTCCCACCCCACCCGTATTTTAATATACTCTACACCATTCATAAAAGTTCCATATTTTTTCAAAATATTATATGCTCCTGTTTTGAAATTGCTTTGTTTTGAAATTCCTTCTAAAGTTCACCATTGAACATTTACTTTTACTATTCGAACATTTACATACAATAACTGAAATGCCACATGGTAAACATTAGAACATTGAAAAATAGGTTGCGGCGTCTAAGATCTCCTGACGTACTCGTATGCGGAGCGGAATACGTAAGTTGCGCTCGAAAATTTTTAATATCTACCAATCTAATAAGGCCCCACTTTTTCGTAAACTGGATCTTGCAGGTCAGAGAAAAACGAACAAAATGAAATTTTTTTAATCGTTTTAAGCTAGTGGTAGGGCGTGTTGCAACTATTTAAACAATCAAACTGTTATTATATCTGATTTATTGCCAATTAGAATTTGGTTCAAAATACTCTTTGAAAGTTTACAAAATATTGAATAAAACTGTAAAAGAAAAACGTCGATAAGATCAGTACAATTGGAGATAATAAATCTCATGTATGCGATGATTCAAGTAAATCCAGCAAATCGTCAAAAATTGATACGTAAATATTTTCGAAGTAATATTTTTTTCATCAAAACCCTTAATTACGTATAAACTCATTTTGTGAATATAAGTTATAAACAAATTTTCATACGATTCTAAAATGTCAAATTCAGAATGGTGTACGGTTTGTAAAAAAATGACTCGTACTTGTTATCCGCCAGCGCCGGCTTAAACATATATTTGCATGAACGCTAAGGTTTATGGTGTACGCAGAAGATACAAAAACTACATTGTAACTGAATATACTGGACCACAAAAAATATTTTTCGGAGGTAACTTTAATCAGAGGCAGTGGATTTTACAGATTTTGGGTCGCTGAAAACGAATCCGTTGCCCGATTTGGTCCATCGCCTCAGGTTTTTGAGATATCCTAATTTGAAACGGCCATTTTTACAAACGCTCCAGACTTAGGCTGGGGAGCAGTTAATAGGAGCGAAAAGATGTGCGGTGTTTGGTCAAAAACACAACTGAAATGGCATATAAATTTCAAAGAACTTGTTCCAGTCAAGCTACCTCTGCAGAGATTGGCCAATGAACGCACAGATCGTCAGATACTTCTTCGTATAGATAATACGACAGCGATCGCATACGTAGAAATGTAGCGAATTCTGCGCCGATCTCTGGCTTCCAGAGATAAGCCCTATGGCAGTAGATGCGTTTACGATGACCTGGTCTAACCTCCATTTCTATGCTTTTCCCCCTTTCTTCCGAATTCTGCGGGTGCTCACAAAAATAAAGAGAGACAGGGCCGAAAGAATCGTAGTAATACCCGATTAGTCCAATCAACCCTGTACTCGATGCTTATAAATTTGACTGTGGAAAGGCCCCTGAGGTTTGGGCCTGACGACAATTTGTTATTATCGCCGTACAAACAAACGCCGCATCGAAGCATTTTTTCCATTACGTACACTACCCATGCAAAGTTGGGGCGGGCAGCTAGTTAAGGAGCCGATGCAGTCAGAATTCTCAAAAAATCGTTTTTGTTTCTTTTGACATCTTTTAAAGTATGACGTTTCGAAAATATTCCCTAAAAATTTCAAGTCAAACCCATAAATACTTTTCGAGATATCCCACAATAAGTAAGTGCGTCAGGTTCCCATGACAGGCAGCGGACGGCAGTTGCAAACAACGGGGAAGGCACAATGGTTCGAATACAACAACAAATTGATATTTTGAAAACTTTCACATTGGTAGAAGTCCTATTGTATGGGCCAGGATTTGATGATTCAAAGTAAGTAATTTTTTAATTAGTATTTCTATACATAAATCAAGTGCAAAATTGGAAAGTTTTCAGAAATTTTCAAAAATTTATTACTTATAAGCTATGAACTTTAGCAAAATTTTATAAAGAATACTTTCATTTGTACAATGCCCACATATCAAAAACAAAAAATTGATCCCAAAAAAAACTTTAATTTTTTGAAAAGTTGTTTTAACAAGTGGCTATGAAAAGACTTTTCGAACATATAATACCGTATGCACATTTAAAAACTTTAAACGCATTTTTCTCGAAACTATGTCTTTCAAGTCGGTGACCTCTATAATTCAAACATCAATCAATGGATTCTGATGAAATGTGGTATGGTTATTGATAGCATTCAAAATCAGTCTTTAAGCGAAGGATTTTCACTTTTGATTGAAAATTTATATTTTTTTTAACAATAAACAAGCATTGTTTTGGTTGAAAATTGAAAATTATCTGTCGGAACCCGCCATTTTATTAATTTATGGGAAAAGAAGCAAAGAAACTTCGATTAAGGACTAGATTTATTATTAAACTAATGATTTTATTGTTATTTTTTTATTTCAGATGATCCAGTACAATGTTATGATGGTCACCGTAAAGGGTTACATATCGAAGGGGGTCTGACAAAGATGGCGATATTTTTATAATTAACTAGCGGTACCCAACATGCGTTGCAACGCCTTTTTGGTGTCATAATTTATTTGACACACAATATTTTTTGTTTTTTTGTCCATATGCGGAGTATAGACTTTCTAAATATAATCTATACTATAGACATTTTTAGCGATTATCCCCGTGCTTCGTTGATGGACATTGCAAATGCGAGTCGCACTGGGAACTGCAAACGTTCGAAATCGAATGGCATATATTTTGGTATCATTGGTATACGTGACAACAATACATCGTCTCTTCCTTCAAATTTTCTATTTTAAATTGTAGTTTCGCTGATATTGTTCATCATATTTTTCCCTGGAAGCCCAGTACCGTTGCAAAGTCGTGGTGGCTTGATGTTTCGTAAAAGTATGATAGGCACGCACATTTTCAATGTTACAACGTGCGGCGCTATGCCTGGCAAATGAATCGAATTCAGGAATTCAGTGGGATAATTATCAAACTTGTTCTTAGTTAATAAAAGCAGCAATCGACTTGTACGTTTCAGTTTCTCATGATATTCTCTTTTGAATCGTGAAATTTATATACTTGACATTGGTGTTTTTGCTGCTAATATAGCACGTTCCCTTAACCACATATGTTTTTTGTAGTTATGTGCAATATTTTCAAATCTTTGTTAATTAATTCGTCTGTTATTGCTGTTTTTTTTAAGAAAGTTTGTGGGTCGTCGTACGTACTCTAACTATTTCCTGTCTTGCTTCTTGTTGCCCGTCCGTTTTTGAAGCACTTAATGTATTTTTCATTTGTGACTGGCGTGTATATCTTCCAATCGTTTCCCGATTTAATGTCACGATTAGGAAATTTATCTGGTCAGCGAATTAAAAAACATATATTGATTAAAAAATCAGAATATAGTTCATCAGTATCTATAAAGTCATGTTCTTCAAATTTGAAGACTCGAGGGTACCTTGTTCACGGGACATAAATAAAAACATATTTTTCCTAAATTAACACGTACATTTATGGGTTCCAGTGGTTTTTCCGTCTACGAACATTAAATTCACAACCATTGACAAACAGTTTTTTACCAAAATTGCAGAATTAATAAAACAATATCTAAGAAATATTTGTAGAGCATAAATTCATAATAAATTCATTTTGTCTCGAATAATAGTAATTTTTGCGAGGTTAAGCATTCGCCGCACCGTCAAGCATGCTGAATTGACTACGCTTGTCACACAAATTTTTCTTTTGACTTACTCGATAACAGATAAACCTTCTCAATTTGACATTCGCTGTCAAATGAATTATGCAATCGATATGTGTAATATCGAGTCGATCGAGTCGATCGAGTCGTTAAAACAAATGCGTGTCTTTTATTTCGCACGTCATTTTGGTAGCATACTCTGACAGCTGTCCAATCATCTGTATATATAGATATACATAAATGTTAATTTTGTTTTGCCCCGTACGCGTTTATTTTGGCAATTAAAATTAATCTACTAACGCAGAAACTTTCTCGGGAGTGTGAATTACAATTCACCAAATTTTCATTGCAATCGGGCTTCAGTGCAATAGGAGGTACTCGTGACATACAGACAAGCAAGGAAACAAATATTCTTCCATTTTTATATATAAGATGAATATTTTTCTTTGAAAATTTGTACGACCCAAGGTGAAATGTAACATAAAAAGTTGGAATAACTACTTTTGATAAACAAACTTACTTACTATAAACAAAAATTATTGAAAATGCTTGTTTTTTCACGCCACTAACTACACCGATCCCCTTAAAATATAAGCGTTTCTTTATTGACGTCATTGAAGATCACTCGAAAGACGTAACGCGGAGTACACGAGTGTTTGAGATCGAACAAAAGTACGTAGCGCAGGGTACGCGGAAAGAAAAGAATATAGTACAGGATTGTTAGACTTAAAATTGACAAACCGGATTAGCAAGCCAAATTTTTTAGGACAAGTAGAACGTCATTAAAGATGCCTAAATCCACTGAAATTCAACAAAATTTCCTTGTGCTTTCTCCGCCATCTTAAAAAAATGGAAAAACAGATAATTGCCGATATCTTGGCTTCCTATGATTGGATTTTCGTTTTTTTTAATTTTATAGGGAAAAATAGTTTCTATGACTTTTGTTTAAATAATTTTTTGATATCTGTGTAAGAAGAAAGGTACGATAAAAGGAGTGCGACTAATTAATGTTTACAATTGTTTATTGTCAATTATAGTGCGCCCTTTCGATTTTATCAAAGTATTTTTTAAACTAAAACTTGTAGAATACTCAATTTCCAACAATTTTTGTATAACTAATTTTATGATAACTCGGATATTACCCGAAATAGAAAGCTCCAAAATTACCTTGTTCATTGTAATTGCAAGGAATCGAAAAGCAATTGGCATCCAACAATGCAGCATAACTTAAAAATATTATAATTTTATTATTATTATTTATTATTATTAGTGTAATATGTATAATTAAATAGTTAATGAAAAATTAATAACGATAATTATTTATGAATTAATTATTATTATTACAAAATTATAATAACGCATCATACGTTTATTCATTTTTAGATTAAAGCATCATACGTTTGATGTGTTATTATAATGTTTAAATAATAATAATAATAATAATAATAAAGTTATAATATCTTTAGGTTATCGTGCATTGTTGGGCGCCAATTGCGCTAGCATCCCTTGCAATTACACAAAGACGACTTTGGCACTTTCTATCTCGGGTAATATCCGAATTATCATAAAATTAGTTATACAAAAATTGTTGGAAATTGAGTACTCTACAAGTTTTAGTTTAAAAAATCTTTGATAAAATTGAAAGGGTGTGCTATAATGTACAATAAACAATTGTAAACATTGATTAGTCGCACTTCTTTTATCGTAACCTTTTTTCTTACCCAGACATCAACAAATTCTTCAAATATAAGTCGTAGAATATATTATTTCTCACAAAACTAAAAAAATTAAACCAAAATCCAACGAGTAGGAGCCGAGATATCAACGATTATCTCTTTTTCAGTTTTTTCAAGATAGCGAAGGAAGTACAAGGAATTTTGTTGGATTCCGGTGGATTTAGGCATCTCTAATGATCCTCTACTTGTTCTAAAAAAACTTGGCTTGCCGATCCGTTTTATCATTTTTAAATCTGATTAACTTGTAAGTACTAGATCACAATTTGAGACTTTAGCATGGTGTTTTGAAGTTTACCCGTAAAAAAGGCAACATCTGAACAATTCAATTCAATTATGTTTCGACCGTCGTATACGTCGACCTTTCTTGGATCTTTTGCACCAAGTGACTTTACCTCATATTTATTTTTTATGTGTTTATCTTACACCATTGTTCGTAGCATTTTATATGCCCCCCTTTTGAGATACAATATAGTATAGTTTCGCGAGCAAAAATGTTTAGTTATTGATTGGTACGACGTGTCGGAAATTTGTTTACCATAATTTATAGATTGGAAATTCGAACTTACTAACATGGCGTCGAGCTCGAAGGCAAAGGAAAACAAACTGGAAAAATGAAAATGAAATGAAAGGCAATGAAAAGTGTGATTTAAGAAACATATAACCATTATTATATAATAGCTCTATCAACGAAACTCTACATCACAAAAAATGGTCGCCCGGAAGCGACTCGTGTGGTCTAGCGCCTGTGGGTATCTACTCGTTTTTGTCTATGACAACTCAGATTTGTAGCGGAATGGTTTCGTAATGACATATGAAAAGAAACTAAAGGGCTGTGTACGCACATAATTGTTAAACAGCCTAGCATCAAATCGAAAACTTAAAAAACACAACGTTGTTTAAAAAATGTATTTAATTCCCACATTCAATAATAGGTTTAGAGCAAAAATAGGTATATGGAAAATTGTTCACGGTGAAATTTCTCACAATCAGTTTTAAAATAAAATTTTTTCAATTTTTAGGAACACTTTAAAGGGGAAAATGCGATTTTGAGCGAAAAAATCGGTTAATTTGTCGTTATAAAATGAAAAATATAAACAAATTTGAAAAAAAAAAACTCCCCAGCCTTACCTCGAAAATTATGTACAGCAATAGTGTGCAACATTTCAAAAGGATCGGTGCAGTAGTTTTGAAGTTATGGTGGGCACCGACTTTGAAAATGTGAGTTATGGGAAAAATGCTTTAAAGATTTGAACATTAAAAAATTTGAAATGAAACGTTCGTAAATGAGTTTTATCGGCTTACCTCACACTGAATCATCGATGCCAGGTCCATAAAGGATGTTGCTGTCATCCAGGATGTCTAAAGTATCTTTTTGCTCTTGTCTACGACGAATCCTGCTTTCTTTCGTCTGTTTTTCGGCTTCCTGATCTGCTCAGCCTATACGCATGGAGTCAGATGATCGCGCCCACTCATGATCGTTTCGTCCACTACTGATTCCCATTTCTTGCATGAAGGTTAGTAAAGCAAAAGAACCTTCATTGAAGACACAGGCTGCCACATAAGCTGTAATCTGAACGATGACAGAGGTTCTACCCACGTGCTTTGGTGAGATTTTCCAAATAAGTTGGTTCAAATTCTCATTGTTGTTCTGCGTAAAGCCTCTGACACATCGCTCTAGGAGGGCATCTTTGCTCAGATCTTCATAGATGGGCTTGATGGCATTCAAAACATCCTTGGGAAGAGCACTGCAAGTGTATTTGAACGAATTCAATACATTATCAGCTCAACAATAACGCGCTCCGGTCAAGTAGACTGAAAATTCAGGCAGGTATAAAAATACTCATAACGTCATCAATTTTGCTCCGATCGACTTAAAATTTAGACACAATATTTTTAAGATATTATGCTTTGAGTTAAAGTTTTTAAAAATCGAAAAACATTTTTTAACTCTACCCTGCCGTTAATCTTATTTCCTCCTTTCTCCTCTATCAAGTTAAACATTGGCAGGTACACAGAGCACTGTGGCAAAACGTGGCTCTTGGTATTTTTTTCCAGAATTGTTACCAAGTTCTCTAGATACCCTCAAAACTTGAATGCTCATAATCAGTGTCGGAAAATGTATGACTGTATTTTTGAATCGCTCGTCGCCTGCAACACTATTTCCAAAATTGTGGAAAAAAAACTAAGAGCCACTATTTGTCATAATTCTTCGTGTATCTGCCAATTTTTAACCTGGTCGGTTGTTCAGTGCTTGCTGGAGTACTAATCGAAATTTCGAAGCGCACGTCGCAGTAAAACTCACTCTTAACCCCAAATCCTCACACAGGTTTATCAATCTTCTGCCTTCCGAATGTGTCGTAAGTCTCGTCAATTATTCTGTTAAGTATTTTTCTATTTTTCCTATTCCAATGTTATAAATCGTTGCTATCGCAAATTTTTTTTGTAATTTTGACATTATTACTATTAAAACATAATATTTCCGATACTTCTGATATTATTACTATCTATTCAAACATTTATCGCTGAACCGTAACGGGGTCCATTACGGGGCCCATACTGTAGCACCTAAGATTTTTTCATGGGACAGTCTATAAGAATGTGACATTAAGGGAGGGAGAGTAGTCTCCTTGTAACTGCCGGCCTAATATTATGTTATTATGTCTTTAAATTAAACTTTTGTCGTGTACCAACTTACGAACATCTTACAAAACGTACTTTGGATAATCACGTGACTGAATCTTCTGACAAGTGCGCTAATATGGATCTTCGTGAACGAGTCAACGAGTGGTGACTGCTCTCTCAGGCACTGGCGATCACGGATGGTAGATGACTCTGAAGGTTTTCTCTATGGAGTTTGGATAAGGAGACCGAACTCGCTCTATAAACTTATCTAAAGGGCTAACAAACGATTGTTAGTCGTTTGTTAGCCCTTTAGATTATAACCACGAGTCAGACTCGTGGTGATAAATTTGTGCACAAGATGCCACGTATTATTAACACAAGCAACTGGAGTTATACCCCATCGAATATGTTTCCTTTGATTGCAACGTCAGTATTTTTTTTCTCGTTTGTTCCTAACGAAACTGAATGATCTGCTATTTTACTTCCACGTAAAGCTTCGTTGCATTCACACATTTTAAATAAAACGTTGTGTAAAGAATTAAGAAACTCTTATTCCCATCGTGCCAAGACAAAAAAATCTAATGTTGATGGTAGTGGGGAGAACTGTGGCATTACTGCCGATTTTGTTTCGAGAGATCCTTTTCAATATGATAATGAGGATAGTGATATTATGTCTCCTGTACGAAAACGTCCACGAAGATTAATAGTTGAAGATGATTCCGATGATGAAATGTTGACATGAAAACATCACTTATCAACAATCATCAGCGCAATGGTTTTGGCTTGTTCTTTTTCTCTTCCTGGCATAAGAGCAGCAATTCAAGACCAATTAGATGGAAGTAAAAAAGAGTTAGATTTTTTAAATACTACAATGTGTTTTGGGATAATATTATTCAGGAAACGAATCGGTACGCAGAACAAATAAAAAGCGATGAAACTTGGGTGCCAGTAGCTCGTAACCAAATTAAAATATACTTTGCATTATCCTTCATAATGGCTCATGTAAAGAAACCAAAAATCCAAATGAACTGGTCTAAAAAAACCATTATAGAAACATCCATATTCCGAAAATGTATGCCATTAAGAAGATTTCTACAAATCACTAGATTTCTCCACTTTGCAAATAACGATGCGACTGACAATAGGGATAAATTACATAAAGTGAGACCCATGATAAACTATTTTTATGAAAAATTTAAAGACGTATATGCAATGGAAGAAAATATCGCGATCGATGAATCACTGATTAAATTTAAGAGATGTATATCTTGTAAACAATTAAATCCTTGAAAAAGGGCGACGTTTGGGATTAAATTTTATAAACTCTGCCAGTCAGCATCGGGTTATTGCTATCATTTCAAAATATATTCAGGAAACGATAAAACAAATCTTGATTACATTGCATCTGAAACTGTTGTGATGGAGTTATTACAATCAATACTAGATAAAGGACATACTTTATGTATGGATATCTGGTATTCTTCACCGAAATTGTTTCTAACTTTCGCTAAAAATGGAACAGATGTTCTTAGGACATTACGTTGCAATAGAAAACATATGCCGGGAAGTTTTGTTAAAGCAAAATTTAAAAAAGGAGACTGTATAATAAGAAGTTGAAATGGCATACTAGCGTTGAAGTGGAAGGACAAACTGGACGTTCATATTCTTTCAACAAAGCACGAAAGTGCAGAAATTATTGCGCAAAACGAAAGTCATCTAAGCCCTATTTTCAAACCAAAATGCATTATACATTATAATACGAGAATCATTGCTATTAATCGCCAGGATTAGGTATTAGCCAGTTTCCCTATTATAAGAAAATTCGTGAAGGGGTACCGCAAAATCTTCTCCTCCACGTTCGATATGACACTTTTGAATTCATATATACTATACAACAAAAAGGGTATGGAAAAAAAGAGAATTATACTGAGTACAGACTTCGAATAGCTGAAGGATTATTACAAACAATGCTATTACAAAATTATAACAGTCAGGAATCATTATCGAACGGGGATATACCAATGAGGCTGCAGGTGCAACATTGGGGTTACTTTCCGAAACATATAGATCCCATGGTATTGAAGATAAAACCAACAAGAGCTTGTAAAATATGTACGAACCATAAGAAAAGGTGTGAAACTACATGGGAATGTAAGAACTGTCGCGTTGCGTTACATGTACCTCATTGTTTTGAAAGATACCATACAGTTGAAAACTACTAATTTTCATTAAATTAACTAAGCATTTATTGAGAAATTGTTATTGATTCATTATGTACTTTGAAATAATAAATTGTTTTTGTCAACTGATCAATTGATAATGATTACACCGTAGACGTCTTAAGATAGTCCTATCGTTACAACGTTTCCGTTAGATTTCACTGAAAATTTGCAGAAACGTTCTTTGATGTCATATGTGTAAAATGTGTGTGTAAAATTTCAGGGACCTTTATCGACTCAAAAATTACGATATTTATTCTTGAAAATCGTCACTTTTCGCAAACTCGCATAAGAGCCTGTGTTAAATATCATAACATTGTACAACGATTATCTCGATCATTTGGTCGATGAAGCCTGTTGAAATTTTGCACACATTTTTATATGACATCAAAGAAGGTTCGATTAGTTTTTATAACAAAGCTTATGGAAAAAAAATCTGTGATTTTGTTTATTATATAACAAATAAACTTTCCGAAGGATCAATTTGAATTTTGAGTATGTCGTTCTTTACTCGATTTGCAACAACTTTTCTTCATGAACTTTAATGCTTGGTCCACGTCCAATCTGAGAAAAAACGGGAATAAAATTTTAATCCTCCCACCCAACGATAGGACTACCTTAAGCTTACTATTCGTACATTGTTTATTATTTCACAATTCCTTTCGTTTCACTGAAATGTAACATATATGTTATGAAAAGTATACATTTTGCACCAGTTTCGTTATTCGGCTGATCAGTTGAATGGCACGGTGCGTGACCGAATTTCTTGTTTACTATAGCTCGCGCAATTCGCACATATCGTGTAGGCCGAGGGGTTAGTATTTGTTAGATAAAATCTAGCGTTTGTTAGACTATATTCATTGACTAATATGACAAATAAATGTCGTGTCAAAGTCAGCCGCGCGAAAATGATTTTTAATGATTTCGAACTTGTCTTCGTAACCGATCGTTTGTTATTCGTTCGTTAGTGTTTGTTAGTCGATTTATATCGTTTTTTTAGAGCTTTATTTTTATTTAATCGTTAAAAATCTTTTCACGCGAAGTTAGCTGCATTGTCACGACGACCGGGCACCATCCATGTCCATGTAACTCCTCAATATCAGCAAAATACTGATTCTTTTCATCCTACTTGATTGTTAGTCCGTTGTTAGTGACTGATAGTCAATTTTTATCGTTTGTTAGAGTTTCATCTTTATCCAATCGATGAAAACGGTCTTAGAGCGTTGGCATCGCCAACGCTCTAAGACCAACGCTCTATAATGTTTAAATGAAAATGAAACTCTAACAAATAATGATAATTGGTTAACAATCATTAACAATGGACCAAGAATCGTGTAGGATGAGAAGAATTAGTACTTTCCCGAAATTGAGGAGTTAAATGGGCAAAGCAGTGCCTAGCTGTCGTGGCAATGCAACTGGATTCACGTAACTTGCAGCGCGCTCTACAACTAAAAAGGTTTTTAATGATTAAATGAAAATAAAGCTCTAGCAAATAATAAAAATCGACTAACAAATTGTAACAAACGACTAACAATCGATTGGCATGGAACAAAATTCGATATTTCAATAGTCGCCGGCTAAGTTTATTGAGCTAAATCAAACACATAGAAATTGTGTACATGAGTTCTGGTTCATGTAAAAAACCCGACCAACACATGCACACAAAAGAGCGTATCTCTGTCGACAGCGCTTCCAGTGGCCAGAAGTGAAATAAATTAGTTGAGAATCGAAAAGTGTGACCATCTTTTTTGGCGGCAACGTATTATTGCGTATTATATTCGGTCTCCTTATAAAGACTCCATTTTCTCATACGAACGTAATGAAATTCTCATACCATAGAAAAAATTTCATACGCCAGCAAATCAGGGACGACACACGACTTTCTGTTCTTGCACGACGGAGATGTAGTTCAAAAATCTGCTAGTTGCCCCAATTTCACGCACAATTGTAGGTCGAATGGCCAAATTCTTCAGCAGTTGACTTTTTTTTTACCAATACCTATTCCCCGACGTCATTTGCCGTCAGTTCCCGTACTTTCACGAAGAATTTTGTTGTTCCTTCGAAGACTCAAATTCTCATACGATGTATACACGTTTACCATCTCTACTGGCGATCCTACGTCCTACCAGGTTCTCAAAAACTCGTATGACACATGTCCGCATTGTCCTAGCCCCGATGAAAAACCCACCCCTTTTCCATGGTTTTGTGTTGAATAAATTAGTATACATTTCGCACGTACACACACGTTTGTGAAAAACGTTTATTTAGTTCGATAGTTTAATGCTCTAGCCATCATTCCTTTGCTTTATATTTCGCAATACGAATGAAACTCGTTATCTAAAGTTGACTAATATAATTCAAAAGTACGATAAATCATTTATCGTACTATATCTACACACGTTTAGCTACACCATATTATCATTGTGTCGTTATATTATTAATCTTTTATAAAAAAAAACGTGCTGATCTACGGGCCAGGTCTCTAGCCCAAAACGTACGAATTAATAAATTGCCGTTGGGTTTTTGTCTGGCAAAAATTGGCCAAACCTAAACCTATTTGTTTATTTCACAATTTTAGTGTTACCAATGATAAGAGAAATGTTGACCGGAACTCGATCGCGTGAAGTTATACAATTTAATTCGTCGACAGTCTTTCGTTAAAGATAAGGTCGGCCGGCCAACTTTATAGAACAGTACACTCACGCGACGACTGGATGCTTTGTGGTTGGAATTGTCATTATAGCCTATACCGCTTCAGCTAATCAGAAACGCTTCCAATAAAATATAGACTGTTAACATTGTCGTTGAGTGTCAAAATCCCGCTATCTAAACCCAAACCCTCTCCCTTAACTAATCAAATAAAACCTAACAATGTAATAATCGTAATAATATTTTCAGTCTATGTGATGATAATGGCGAACAGTCTATTTATTCTGGTCGTATTTGACGGATCGAGTACTCGCGTGATGTTTGATGACAGTTTTTAAAGGGCACTAGATCTATTGAAATTGTTTGTCCAATACTAAATCGGGCAAGTCGTTATTCACTACCGTTATTGACAAAGTGAAAGAGTATATTGCGACCGAGCACGGCCAGTTCAAAAGATAACCTCAAAAATAGGTATATTTGTTTTCATAATCATATATGTAAATGGTATTATTTGACTTGTTCTTAAAAATTCATTAAATGCTGTTTTTTTATACATTTTCAATGTTGATAATTTCTTTTACAATAACTAAAATGTAAATGACGGTATTACACAACTCAAAAGAAATTAAGATAGCTTAATTCTCCTGGTGCATGTCGTTTTTTCACTCTTGTTGTTTATTATTGTAGATCATACAAGATTTCATTATTTAATTGTTTATTACTCATCGTATGCAAACACATAGAATGGGAAAGATCTGTGCCGTGCCAGGTTGTCAAAGCGGCCGTAACACAGACAGGCGAAATCGAACGAACTTGGGTCTGCGCCAACTCACTCTTTTTTCTATTCCGAAGGTAATAACAAAAGTTGTAAATATATCTGTACATTGAACGGCCATCAGAGTAATGTTAATTTTCTCTGTACTTATATAGTGCCTCGACAAACTCAGTGTCTGGGAGAGTACCCTTGGTTGCACTCTTTCTAAAAAGGATTTCGTCTGCCAGCTCCATTTTTTAGATGAACATATTAAAAAAAACGACAAAACGATCCTCAAAAATGGTGTAATTCATGAGATTCCACGAATCAACTGGATATTGACAAGTGATGCTGTGCCTGTGGCGCTATCTCATCCAGCAATGGAATTGCAAAGGAATGTTCATCCAACAATGGAATCACAAAGAAATATTCATCCAGCAATGGAATCGCAAAGGAATGTTCATCCAACAATGGAATCGCAAAGGAATGTTCATCTAACAATGGAATCTCAAAAGAATACTCATCCAACAATGGAATCGCAAAGTAATACTCATCCTGTCGGTGCTGAAGAACCAACAATCGACCATACCTATATGGTATGGTAAACTCTTTAATAGGGTTTCATAGTTTGAAACTGTAAATAACTTGTTACTTTTCAAGTTTTTTGAAATTTCTGAATTACTTCCATTTGTCAACAAATTTCGTGAGTTTGACAAACACGGCATTTTTCTTTTTTCGTTTTTGCTTCCTCGTAGATAAAATGTTGTTTTTGAAAAAACATTTTTTCAAGAACTTCATGCCAAAATGTTGGAAATATTCGAAAGACTATATTTAATAAATTGTATATGCCTGAATTTAGTAGCATGCCTGCAAGTGCACTAAGTATTACAATCTTTAAAATATTCCAATTTCGATTCTACAAAAACTGAATTAAAGTGGTTGCGGAAAACTACAACGCTTAAGACTATAGCAGTCTGCAGTCCTGCATGTTCCTCAGTCTAATAAATACAGGTATTACTAAATTAAAGCATATGATGATATTCCAATTAAACCAAACACATGTTATTGCAGAGTGGTGTAAATGAGATAGTGACTGTGAAACTCAACAATCGACAAATTCAGAGATTCGATACCATCGAGATTAGACAGGTCGAAACGCAGCCGGATTCTCCTGCAGAGCAGAAACACAATTTAAATGTATTTACGATCGATGATGTCAAGGACAGGCTAAGTGGAATGTTATTGCCTGAGGCATGGTCTTGGATGCAAACATCGAAAGGTTTATTATTTACATTTCACGATCGCGGGACGTATGGTGCAAGGATTCATCTTGAGATGGCTGACGATCTTTCTGTGACGGTGAGAATTACAGAATTTAGGTTTATGAAAATTTAATTCATCAGGATTCCTATAGCAGTGGGACTTGATGGAGCTAGGAGAACATTCTATATTACCTTACGATAGTGTGCAATATATTTTGTTGGTAATAAAAACTAATTCAGTTTTTCATGGAGACAGTAAATCCAGATCGAATTCCACAGTTAGCTTTACCCACACCGTCCGAATGTCAAATCAACGGTTTGAACGAATGAACGTAGCTGTGTCTCTAGTAATGGTGCAGGTTTCACCCCACCTCAAACCTATGTAGGGTAAAGCACCCAGTACTCGACCACGAACCGGTATTCGATCTTATATGCGTGGGAAGAGCGCGAAATATATTATTTATACTCTTCCCACTTATACAGAGTATAGGCAGAGACTGACTACTGGTTCCTGGCCGAGTAGGTATTTTACCCTACTCGGACTTTGATCCAATTAAACAATTGACTTTTATTTTATGTCAAACGTTTGACTATTCGCTATATAATTATGTAGTTTAATGTACAAGTTAAATTTTGAAAATCTATTGCTTGTCATGCTTTCACGAAACTCTAAGCAAGTGTTATACAAAACATGTTTCGAAGGTTGTTTTTAAGCATAACATTATCTGTGCAGATAATTACGATATCCGGCCAACGAATCTCGCTAGATCCAGTCACCTCTATGACAGATATATGTGCGAATTTCCAAATAGTAGGGGAAGTACAAGTATGCAGTGGAACGGGTGTGGACAATGAAAGGTTATTTTATTTTTCTAGTAAGCGCTTAATTTTTGGAGAGAACGATTTGGCATTTGTTTCCATTACGCTACGTTCTATGCCAGTACATGTTTTCATTGCGTTGCATTTAATATTTCGGCATACTCTCTGTGCTCTGAGTTTGATTTATTCTATGTACTCTAATTTATCATCACCATAATAATCTTAAACATCTCTAATCATGTAATGATCGGTATAAACCCTTGGAACTTGGTAAAAATTAAATAAATTTATTTTTGAAATTAAAAATTGTTTGAAATATAAAATAAACATTTTTTTAGATTGAAAATTAAATTCTTTTTTAAATTAAAAATTAAAATATTTTTGAAATTAAAAATAAATAATTTTTTAAAAAAAGTTCGAATTTTATTTTGAACTTAACTCTATTGAGATGCCAAGCGTCCTGTACATTAAGCAATCCACGCGAATTTCGTTCAACTTAAACTTAAATAGGAAGTGACTAAGGCAAACAGGAACGTATACTACTCATCATTGCTTTCATCATTAATTGTCTTTTGTTTTGTAATTGAGTCATCCCGTTCTATGAAATAATAACAATTTTCATTTTTCAATATTGTTATAAATATTTATTAATTATTGCCCAGTTCCTTCTAAAGGGAATACTAAAAGGAAAGCAAGATACAAGTTGAATTTTAGTCCTCCTTGAAGCCATTGGAAATAAATTTTTACAAATTTTGTAAAACTTCTCTATCATCAACAAATGCCAATTTATTTCGAAAGTACATACAGGGTTTATTTCGGATTGGTTAAATACCACGGACCTCCGTGAGATCAGGCACGAGGATGGGGGGAGGTTTGTGACATGGAATGTGTATTTTTAATCAAATAATTCATTAATTTTTTGCAGACGAGCTTCGAACTGCTTTGGTATCTTGAAAGATTCTGAAGAATACAAACGATGTCGACCTAATTTACGTTGTCGTAATTGTCGCAACCTCCGAAAAACATTGCAAAACCACATCAATCGAAACGTTCGCACCACCAAAGTCAGCAGAGGTAGCCCACGACGTACAGCCCAGTTAGTGGGGAAAAAATACACATGCCGTAAAAAGAAGGTGTGCCAATAACTTGTAGTAAAAATTATGTGGTGGAGAAAACAATTCGAGTACCAAATAGTTTATAGACTTTATATTTATAATAGACTTTAATTATTAATAAAGTAACTAATAGAACGTCAATCTCTATGTGTATGTGTAGAAATATTGGTTAAATGCAATATTGTGTTGGCAAGTTATCGATCGAATTGTTGTAATGAAATGTATCTTCGTTCTTCTCCTCTAGGCCCAGAATTGCTCTTCGACATGGCTAGATTGAAGAGCTTGCACGTCACGATCAAAGAAGAAATCTTGAAGGTCTATATTCGGACTTTATCTGAATCTAGAAGCTAAAAGCCGTTTTGACGAGTTTCGTGGCTGCAAAATTGACAAATAAGAAAGCACGAAACTATCAGAGAATGTCTACTTATGCGAATTGAAAACGGTTGTTCCTATAATCATCTGAGGGGATACAGCTAATTCATCTATTGCCTCGAAACATACACTTGTCAAGTACATTCAGTACATCTCAACCTTGGTATATAGCTTGTAATTGTTTCGCCGCTGCTCGTTCAACGACCATCGAAATTGTAACCGGCGGTAATCGATCAATAAGCTGAAATGGTGTAAAACACAACATGCCATTATGTAACTTGGCAGGAGATAGATTCGTTTAATCGGAAGTCTGTTGTTAAGTGGAATCCGAAATCTACTTTTTAGTAATTCAATACTTCGTTCCACAAACGAGTATTATAATTCTTCTCTCTTTCTGTCAATCGACCATTGTTCTTGTATGATACAAGTAAATGTTTTAGATTGGTGCAAGTTACATCACCGAGAAGATGGGTATTATTAGAAAAACACCTTTCTACATTACAGTTCGTTCGCATGCCTGAAAGTTGAAACACTCTATTGTCGTGCTCTGAGCTGGAGTATCCCGCGAAGCAATCAATAAATTTCTTGATTTCCTGGCATATAACCCGTCAAATAGAGATTTTAAATGTGTACATAATACTAAACTTTATGTACAATTCAACGATAATCAGAACAGACCTGTAAATGAATCCAGTGGTAATCATTTCGGTTTATATATCATTCGAGGTTGTCATGCGATGCATCGATTTTTGAAGTTATACCAGAGAACATAGATGTATATGGAACAACAGGCCTTATGGGCGCTCTTGGCTTGGGATCCGCTTAGTGCTGACCCCAACCACCACGGCGCTGTCCAATGTCTGTGTGCACACATTCACTGATGCTGGGGGCGTAGCGCGCTTTTTCGATTTGAGCCACGCTCGGGGTACTGTGCCGCTTAGTGCTGACCCCAACCACCATGGCGCTGTCCAATACTGGGTGCACGCACACACTGATACTGGGGTCGTAGAGCGCGCTTTCTCGCACCCCAGCATTGAGCCATGCTCTAGGAGGATGTGGTAAATATTTAACTATTATTATTATCAAA
>JAPYZT010000781.1:0-30257 GCA_030522965.1 Tryphoninae sp. A BG-2022a
AAAAAGTTTAGGCTCTTGTGAAATTTAATTTGGGCACGGTAATGTAAATTTAATTTCACAAAAAAAAAATATTTAAATATTGACAAGAATAAGAAATTACTAAAAAGCATTTTCCAAAATTTCTCTATTTTACAAATTCGATATTTAACCGTTTTTTTTAACAAAAAATGAAACTAAATCGAATATTTAGATCCAAGTTAATCCAATCTCTAAATCGAGACATAAGTCTTAACTCGAGTCTAAACTAACTAAAAAAACGAGTTAAAATACACAAAAATTCAATTATCTTGGCTCGACGTAAGTTTAAAAAAAGTTCAGTCTGTTGCGAAATTTAATTTGGGCATGGTAATGCTAAATTTTGTACTACGCTGATGTTTCTTGGATTACTCCTGGAGAGGACGAGTAGAGCATGGAGAGTGGTAATATATAGCGAGACTCGGACCATTTGACAAGTTCCCTCGGAGTATGTGAAAGGATTCGCAATGGTGGTATGATGGTTCTCTTCCTCTCTCTCCCTCTCTCTCTCTCCCTCTCTCTCTCCTCTCTATCTTTATCTCTCTCTCTCTCTCTCTTACTCCTAAAACCCCCTACGGTCCTGTATCAACGCATTCTCCTCGGTCACGCCCTGACGTCCGTGTTTTAGGGTCTGCTCCAATGGTCTTGAGAGGGTTTAAAGTCTGCTCAGAAACTCTCGTGGTACAAGTTTCTGCATAAAATTGAGATTCACAGGGCGTGAAGTTACGGCTTTCTCGCACGCGCTTTGGGGTTTTCCGAGGGAGTGAGATAGGATGAAAGAGTGGTCGAGAAAATGTGTATATGTGTGTGTATGTATGTGTGCGAAGAGCGAAGGGCAATTCAGTGCAAACTGCATCAGCCAAGGTTTTCGACCAAAAGTTTTCGTACACGAACGAAATTACGTGCATACGTAACGCCACGAGGCTTCTCTATCTATAGGCATTCTAGTGTTCAGTGAAAATTAAGAACGAAATGAATTACGAAAGATTTCCCTCGTTCGTTCGATGCGTTTATCAGCTTTTTATCGGATACCAGGAAAGCCTGTTAAATCACCTTTTTACACCGGAGGCGAATGGGCTGAATTTCATTTCAATTTTTAATTTCGTTTTTAATTCTTTTAACGAAGATTGAATTTAATTTAGTTTTTAGGTTATAAAGTGATTGGATTTGAATGAGTTCATCAAGTTGAATTTTAACTTCATTTTCATCCGATTCAAGTTGGAACTTAAAATTGAATTTAAATTTTGTTGAATTTAAATTCGAGCATAATTTTTATAATAGTTAAGTTCAAATTTAGGTTTTAATTTAATTTTCATTTAATTAAAATTCGAGTTTAATTACGGTTGAATTTGAGTTTGGATCTAAATTTTAACTAAATTCCTTTTCAATTTAAGTATAAACTCGAGTTTAAGCTTAACTTAAACCGAGTCTAAGTTCGAACTTAAATCTCACGATAATTATCATCGAATTAGGGTTCAAGCTTCGCCTCAGATTTAATTACGTTCGATTCTAAGTTCCTCCTTCGACGTAAGCCCTAAATTCGTACTTAAGAGTCAGAGTAACTGGCGACGAGCTACTTGCACTTCGAAAACGGGATCCGTAATATCTCCGGCACTGAGCAACCAATCGCCTTAAAATTTTAAGGGTATCTACAAAATGATGTCAAAAAGTGGTTCTTAATATTTTTTTTTCCAAAATCTTGATCATAGTGTTGCATGCGACAAGTGATTCAAAAACGTCATCCCTACTTTTTCTAACAGCGTTAAAGTTTACGTTATCTAGAGAATTATAGCAACAATTAAAAAAAATACAATGTTTAACCACTTTCTGCTACAATTCTCTAGATGCCTTCAAAATTGTAACGCGATCGGTTGCTCGGTTTCGAAGAAAATACGAATCTCATTTTCGAATCGCTCGTTGCATGTAATACCGACTTTTGATACATTGATTATCGCCAATTTGACAACGTCTGGCCATATCGACACGAATTAACTCGTGACCGGTCAATAGTGCGTTAAGTTCAAACTTAAGTTCTTTCTAAAATTGTTCACGTCGAGCCTCCCTGTATGGAAGTAAAGCGATATCGGTGAACGGTTGAGTCGGTCGAGAATCGTTTCAAGTACTTGACAGGCAAGACGTCGATGATCGATCGAGTCAAGGGTCGTACAAATCGTAGGAACAAAATGCACGATAATAAAAAAAATAACAACAATAACAAAACAACAATCCTATCTCAGGAAACATTTCTATCTTCCAGTTTCGTTAACCCGAGCCAGATATAAAGTGTATCAAACGATTTCCATCGTGCGAGGCCTATTTGCCGATTTTTCACATCTCCTTCCCACCGACGATACCCAATACAATGCGAAACAACGCGGTAGTTTCACGATTCTTTCAAACGATTCCGGGTCGACAAACCGTCGAAGCGAAAAAAAGAAACCCGGACGATCGAACCACGGCGAAGAAGAGACGAACGAGAAACAGAAGAAGAAGAAAAAAAAACAAACAAGTAAAAAAACGACGTCGACTCTGCGTGAGCGTGAACGAGAGGAGTCACGGAAACGAGGTTTTTCTCTCTTTTTCCCCTTTACTTCCTTCCCCCGAATCGATATAGCGGAGTATACGAGCCAAAGGATTCTTTATCGAGTGTGTGACAAAAGTCTCCGTAGTCTCTCTTCTTGTCCCGTCCCAATAGATAGATAGATAGATAAATAGAGAGAGAGAGAGAGAGAGAGAGAGAGAGAGAGAGAGAGAGAGAAAGAGAAAGAGAGAGACACCGATGTCGTACCCGGACGCCCTTGGTACAGAGAATCGGCAGAGGAAACCGAACCGAACCCCTTGATTGTCGTGTCCTCATCTGAAACAGTAGAATCCTCGAACGCACGAGGGGGAGGGTTTCTTTGCTTCAAGCAAACTCGATTCTCCAATTTCATTGAATCTCTCTTTCGCTTCGAAGCTCCATATGCATCGTTCTGACGTTCACCCCATGTACCAGGTGAGGGGTTGTACACTTGGTACATGAAGGTGGCTCGACGTTGGTTTAGGATTTATGTGTGTGGGATTGAAGGGGGTGGGTAAGGGGACTGGAAGAGGGACGTTGGTACATACGTACCTATGTATTTTCTCAGAGATGTCAGCTTGCATTTCATTTCGATATGTATCGATCACTCAAGTGCAATGCAAATTTGGCTCTTCAACCCCCCTCGAACCCCTACTCACTCTTTCTCACTATTTTACCCTTGCGATTTCAATAAATATATTTCCAATAAGTTATGCACGAGAATTGGCCGATAGAGGTGTCATAACGATAGGGTGAATTTCGGCACGGTTTTCTTCCTGGTAACGTAGGCAAACGAGCCGGTGAATAAATATCGTTCGAGGTAGAAGAAGAATAACTGTAGATACGAGAAACCGTCACGTAGAAAGAGAAATCCTGTCACTTGATATAACGCAAAGAACTTGCAATTTTCCAAGATTATGCTTGGTCGCGCGTAGAGAGTTTCGCAAAAGCCGTCACGTCGGGAAAGCATTTCGTGATATGCCACCCTGAGAAATGATGGCAGCATAGCTGGCTGGGTGATCGTCACCCTTTCGAGTGGCAAATATCCTCGTAACGTATGCTCGAATAAACGGATGGCATTATTTTTTCCGCTTGGAATGTTTCGACGATCGTTCGATCGATCCAAGTTTAACACTGGAATTCATAATTGTACAATTTTCTTTTTTATCTCGCGATATCGAATAACGCTCGATACTGAATTCTATTACGTCTATCGAGTTTCGTTCGAGATTATATTTTTATTGATAAGGGATGAAAATAATATTGTGGAGGATTGAATCGATATCTGTTCACACTTAAGTCGAAAATTAAATATTCGAAATTAATTCATTAATTACAAATTATATTCAAGGTCAAATCTGTCAACAAAGATTGACATTCCGTTTAGAATTTTATTTCATTTTTAACAATTCTCTTAAAATTCGATTTTTATTTGAACTCGAATCGAAATTAAAAATTAATTGGTCGATTAAAATCGAAAACTTAAGGTACACATTGATTGTATTTTTAATTCAATATCGACCTTCAAACAACCTTTAATATCCCATAAAAATAATCCCTCGAATTATTACGACGTTAACCTTCGTAAAAGCCGGATCACAAGGTTATTTACTCGCTCTCGATACTTAATCTAACGATAAAGAGTCAATCTCGTATTTTTCTTATCCTCGGAAAACACGACTTAGCTCGTTACGTCATAACTTCGATACCGATAAACCGTAACAACAACGAGTCGCGTTCAGTAGTTATTCGGCGACTTATAATTGCGATTCGAGTCACGAACGTTTTTCGCGGTGGAGAATTGCTGCTGGACTCACTGGGTACAACCCCCGGTTACCCTTGTACAGGAAAACAGAGGAAAGGCTTCGCGAGTCGTGAATGGCGAGGTCGTCGATTCTTCGTCTCGATCCTGGCATAGTGGTCACTTTAGGCAAGCGACAAGGGAAATAGGATGGGACGGGGGAAAAAAACGTCGGGTGGAGTTTTTCATCCCCAAAGCGTCGAGTCACGTCTCCCCGACTCGACGCCTTGTGAGTTCGAACGTGCCATTCTATCTCGATCCTTTTCCTCAATACTGACAGCACTTTTTTCCTACTTCGTTCTTTCTCTCTCTCTCTCTCTCTCTCTCTCTCTTTCTCTCTCTCTCTTCCCTTTCACTGTCTCTCTTTCACGCCGTTCTCCCATTTTCAAAAGATTTAAGAGGGAGGGAGAAAAAACGTAAAATTTTGGTACACACATCCTGAAAGCCGAAACGTAAAAGGAAATTCATCTCTGAATCGAGTGTTTTTTTTTCGTCAGACTCATTTTCACTCGCTATCTTTCCTCATCCAAGAATTTTCGTCGAATTTCAAATTCCATTTTGTTTTTGTTCTCGATAAATTGATTATTACATTCCAGCTTTGATCGTGACGTAATTCAAAAAATTCCATCCTTCAATATTAGATAAGGCTCTAATTTTGAAAAATTTCCATTGTTATCATTTTTCCACAAATTATCGTGTCATTCTCCGGAATTTACTCGTAACTCGATTTAAACGACGTACAAAAATCCAGTTTCAATTCGATCCAATTAAATCGAGTAAATTAATTAGACGAAACGTTAAATTATTGTATTCAAACATTTTTATTTCTCAAATTAAAAGAACAAGAAAAACTCGACAATCTCTGTTAAAAAAAAATTTGTTTTTTAATTAATTCTTATCATTATTATTATTATCTGTTCATTGAAGCGCATTCGCGTAATATCGAGTAATATAAGAAGAACCGTATCGTACTTCTGGCATAAAAAAGAAAAAAACACGAAAAAAGAAAAAAGAAAAACGTCCAATTCGTATTCGTTTTTTCATTCCGTATATTTGTTTTTCGATAGAATGCAATTTGTCGAAGTGGAAGGTTTCGACAAAGAGGGTTGGAGTGTGTGTTACACGCGCCGTGGCTGGAAAGCTCGAGCACGTTTTCTGTTTACACACGCCCAAAGGAAAAATACACGGATGGTACGGTCACGTATGCAATCTACGATACAGTCGCCAAAGTGCGTGATTATCGTGTGTATCGTTGTGTCGGAGGAAAGAAAACCAGAAAAAAAACAATAACAAAACCAAAAAAAAAAAAAAAATGCCAAAACAACAAAAAATATTAAAAGAAAATTCATACGGACAAATATAAAACGAATTCATCTCATTCCTTATTCGTTGCCCCGGGGTTTTTATAATGGAGTTTTTCATATTCCATAAAATCGAGATTAAATCGTTTCCCATCGGAGTGCAAACTGCGCCATCTTCGTACGGTATCGAAGCTTTTCTCGATTGTGAAAGTCACGTGGGAGGGGCAGGAGGAGGGGGGGGGGGGGGGAGTTTCGTTTCGTATTATTGTTGAGCTTTTTTGGTCTCGACAGTTCGATTAACATCGATGATTGTTAAACGCAATAAATATTGGCCCGGCGGATAAATAAATTCTGTCGGAAAATGAAAATGTTTTTCGCGGGTGGGGTTGGGGGAAGAGGGGGAGGGGGGGGGGCAAGAGAGGAGTGGATCGAAAATGAGAAAATGAAAGAGCACGAGGGAGCCAATATTGGAGAAGAATCAACCAAGTTAAATAACCGAGAAGAAAATAAGAGAACAATAGAGACGAGAGGGAGACAGGTTGGATAACGTATGATCGTGTTTCGTTGCGTGGCGTATTTTTAATGCGTTCGACAATACACGACGGTCGTTTAATGTTTCCTTTTCGATGAAAAATTCTCAACGGTCTTGTTCGAACTGAAAAGTATCGACGTTGTATGAATAAAGGAAATATTGATAATTCGATTATTTTGATCGGATAGAGAAAGTGTACCGACGAACGAGAAATCGTATTGACGGTTGACTTAATGTCAACATGGATTTCTTTTTATATGGTTTTATTGGAATGTTTCAGGCGCGTGTTGAATTTTTAATTTAAGAAAAAAAATATCGCACATGAGATTTCATTTTTGATAATAAATTTTATACTTTGATATTTGATAACACGACAATTTCCAAACAAGCTGTGTCCTCGTCGTTTCTTGTTTTTCAATTGTTCTGTAATTTTTTGGAATTCTCGCGTTATTCGTCATCGAAAGATGATTGAGAAATTAAATTTCACTCCTGTCGAATAAAGTTGTGTTCGTTCGATTAATCGTAATTATGATTTTATTAATTTGTTCAATCTCGAAGAATCTCGATTTTATTAATTTTTTAAATCTCGAATCTCTCTTGTAGAGAACTTAGCTGAAGAAACGATCATCGATCCACGAATAATCGATACTTCACCAAAATCGATATTCTTACAATTAAATTCGCAAGCCACTTCGAGTTGCACGATGCGACGTCCGAGTGATCGATTAAACATTCGCTATATGGTAATTGCGACTAACAAATTTTCTAAACTATCGTGAAATCCACTAAGCTATCACAAAATTCTGTACACAATTCCACAATCCCTTACGTCGATTTCAATCCAAACTCGAGAGTTTGAAATTCTGACGTTGATAATTCGAGAAAAATGTTTTATCCGTATCTAATGCAAGTGTGATAAATTCGTTGGAAAAGGTTAATGAGGATAGAAAGAGGAAAAGTAAGAATACATCAGCAATAGGCTAGCAATCCATGAGAGAAAGAACGAGCAGAGGGTACTGTGAGGGAGGGGGGAGGGAGAGGGGGGGAGGGGGGGGGGAGAAATAATTTCCTTCCATTCCCTCATAAGTTTACAATAAAACTTAGAAAATAATCCACTATACAAGATTAAAAATAAAAAATAATAAACAATTATAATACAATAATAATAATAATAATAATAACAATAAAATGAAAGTAAAATAAAAAAATGAAAGAGAGAGAGAGTCATACCATTAAAGCTTTAGTATCCATATACCGAAGTAATAATTTAGTTCATTTCACGTAGAATAAAATGATGTATGCTGGAGATATGAGGATGGTACGACGAGATGGATGGAGGATGGGTATAGATAGCGACGAAAGTTTCTCGAGTAGCAATAGCCGCCATGGCACGTACCCCCATATGTACTCATTGTATATATTGTAGTTACATCGTCAAGAGCTGTAGAGAGGCCCAGAGCAGTTTAATCTTGCGTGCAGCATCATAGTCCCGCCCCCCCCTCCCCCCACTCCCCCCTACTACTACTACTCGTCGTCCTCAACCCCTTCTCGTCCCATTCACCCCGCGTTCCATCATCCCTCGCTGTTTCTACTCGTCCTTCGTCGCCCGGGGGGGTATGACGAATTATTATTAAACGACCTACGGAAATGTCGGGGATAAGCATCTCGCGATTCACGCTCGAATATGTGTGTACACTATGGCGCTTAACGCGCGTATCAACCAGCGCTCTACAGTATTTCCTCCTTCTCCCTCGTTGTATCGTATACCAGAACGAATAATAGGACCGTAACGAGATTTTGATATATTTTTGAAACTACCCCTATCCACTCGAATCCACCAAGCCCTTTCATAAGGGAGTAATAACATTTTTGTTTTTATAATTACGAAAGGATAAATCGTATATGTTTTATTCGATCGTAATTAAAGGAATTGTTAATTAAGATTTTATTACGACTCTTAATTAAACACGCTGTCAATTGTCACTAAAAAAATGATTATTCGATCGTGGGAATTAATGACGATGAAATATTCGTCGATAGTGATGCATCGTTTTAATTCCAACTTGTGGAATGAAAGTTCGATAGGCGTTACGAGTTGGAACGTTGGTTAACTTTTGTGAGAATATGTTCACATGAATTGGTGCAATTTCATACATATGCATGAATGACAAATCTGACTCTCATACACGTGGATTTTGTAATATCGTAATGCATCGTGAAACTGTGAGGAAAACAAGTGTATATGTACTCTGGATGAAAACTGCTCATCTGGTATGAGAGAAAGGGTAATTAACTTTTTTTTTTATTGTTCTCGGTATTATTTATAAAGAGATTTCGATGAGGAGAAAGAAATGAAACATGAAAAAAACGTTTTTATACTCGGATAATAAAAAGTGTGGGAGAGACGAGATGTCGATATACCGGGTGTCTCGTGTGAAAGGAACAAACAATATACCGGGTGTCTCGTACGAAAGGGATAAAAAAGTTGTTTTATTTAAAAGGGACGAAACGTATACTTGTTGAATCATCAATTTTGCTCTTAACCTTTCGCACGCTTCACAAAGTTACTAGAATTGTTTGTTTTTCTCGAGCGCCAGTTTCACCGAATGCTACGTCAATATTTTTTTGACTGGCTACAGTGATAACGCTCGAGGAGGCCACGTTCCTATAGCAGAATATTCCGTGGTTGGTGTGTGTTATGAGCAATGCGTAGATAACGAAGTTTGTCACCAATCCACGTAGCAAGAAGTATTCGCTTAACATTCAGCGAATGGAGTTTGACTCGACATCTTATAAACGAGATATTCTCCAGTAAATCCGTCCGATTGTTCGTGATTCCTGTAATATATATATATATATATATATATATACAGTCGAACCTGGATGAGCGAGAGTTCAAGGGGCCGGAATCTTTTTCTCGCTTATGGAGGTTTTTCACTTAACTGAGTTTCTTACTTATAGAGATTACACAAATACAAAGAACAGTGATAGATATGTCGTATATATATTTTTTATATGAATTTGGCAGAGATAATTATATATATATTGTTATACTGATTATTAAACTGATTATTATTGTTACTGATTAGTAACAAAATAATTAGTAAATAAAATAATAATAATCAGTAACAAATAATACTGATTATTATTTGTTACTGATTAGAAACAAAATAATTAGTAAATAAAACAATAATAATCAGTAACAAATAATACTGATTATTATTTGTTACTGATTAGTAACAAAATAATTACATATATATTGTTATACTGATTATTAATAAGTATACTACTGATACTTGAAGAGGAGGTTTTTCACTTAACCGAGTTTCTCACTTATAGAGGCACAGGAGCCGGTTTTCTCGCTTACAGAGGTGTACACAAATATAAAGAACAGTGATAGATATGTCGTATATACATTTTTTATATGAATTTGCCAGAGATATTTCTTCATAAAAACAAAACAATGACATATATATTGTTATAATGATTATTAATAAGTATACTACTGATAATTAAAGAAATCCGTTAATTTTTGTTTGCCATTCTGTTTTCGTATTTTGTACGTGTTTTTCAATTTCATAAATTTTATCGAAAATTGTTTTATCAACAACCACCAAAAATTCAAAAAACCGATGGAGCGTCTCCAGTGCATTTACAGCCTCTTGTCTCAGCCTACCCATGTCGAGCTTATAGCTGTCTTTCTGATTTGTCATGTATTCCACGAAATTGGCACGAATTTCGTGGAAAACAAAACACATTGTAACAGATAGTAAATATACTCGATTCTCGGTCATGTGTCAGTCTCACAATCAGTTATAGATGTTCAGGGATGAGAAACTACTTTCTCATATAGAGGTTTCCATTTCTCACTTATAGAGGGCTAAAATGACGGGACCTGGCAATTACTCTCACTTGTAGAGTTTTTTGGCTCATCCAATTCTCACTCACCCAGGTTTGACTGTATATATTTTTAATATCCCCCCCCCCCATCGCTTTTTTTATTCATTTTTTTAGCTTGTGTTTTTTTTCAGTTCGACGTGTCTCATTTTTCGAATTTGTTCGAAATAATAGTAGTAATTAAAAAATAAATAACCCAAGAATTTTAATCGCCATTGACATTTACCTTTCGAGTCATTCTTGGAGCTTCCGTTAATTTTTTTGATCAACTGTCTTTGCAATTGTACGTCGATCATATAATTTATCTCGGTTGCGATGTGCCTTGGCAATGGTCCATTTTTTTCAACCAGTCAGAAACGAGCCTGGATGGCTGATAAAGTATTGTTAATCAACCCAACAAAATCAATAATACCCATCACGCGGATTGGCTTGTTGCCGAGTGAATGACTATTGGACACCGGTAATGACGCGGCAAAAATAATTTCCATTACGCTCACTCGTGCGAGTTATTAAATATTATCCACTCGTCCTCTCTCCTTCACTCGCGAACGCCCTCTTTCCGTTTTCGTCGGTCACGTGTACAAACGCCACGCGAAATGTCTAAGAATCGATAGAAAAAAAACAACTTTTACTTCTGTTATTTCGAATTCGTTCATTGTGATATGCCTTTTTTCTCCTTCGAAATGCGAAAAGTACGGACGGAAATCATAATAAAAGTAAAGAGAAGAAAAAAAAAGCAAGAATTAAACTCTGTTCTATCGTTACGACAAAAATGAGTTCTCTTGAGATCGATATATTCAATAGCACTTTCTGTTTATAGCTGCATGAACAGTGGAAACCAAGGAACAATCTTTTCCAGCGTTCAAATGGGAAAAACGTGCATCTCTTTATTGTGATCGTAATAGTTACGGTCGAGCGGAGAATTATATTACCGGACTATGCGGAAATCATGTAGAGAACGCTTACGATCGTAGCGAAGCGCATGCGCGGACATGTGCGCATGCGCGGGTATGAGCCTATACGCGGGCGTGTGCGCATGCGTGGGACCATGCGCATGCGCATTGGTCTGAACGTGCGCGTACGTATGCGCATGCGTGGGCTGCATGCATATGCGCATGCGCGTATGGGCATTTGCACATATAGAAATATAAGTCGGTTAATAGCACAACGATATCAACAGAGTTTTTAAATACGAGTGCCTTATAAAGTGGAAAATTGCGAATGTAGCTACGTTCGTGGTTTGAATACCAATGTTAAAGTACGTGCTTCGGCATTCTATCGCAAGCGGCACAGACCATGTGGAAACTCTTCCGTAATAACTGGGTATTAGGTTAGCACTGAATGTACGGGAATATATCGTATAAAAAAACGAGAGAGAGAGAGAGAGAGAAAATCAAAGAATTTAAGTCCCCCGTATGATGTTCTACGTGTGAAAGAGAGGGTTGGTACAGCAATAACAAACAGCTGGCGTTTTAAATAACAGCGTTCCACGCAACGCGGAAACGTTTTGATCCAATAGCGAGAGTTTTTTGAATTTTAACGATCTCGCGGAGTGGAAATGGCCAAGTTGTAGAATATCGGTAATTGGCACGTTCGTGAGACTTTGACGATGTTTAGTGAAAAGGTATAATGACACCATGACCATTTCGAAATATTTAAATTATATATTTCATTTTTTATCGTACGAGGAATATTGAGCTCTTCGAGTAATTGGCAGGGCTGTAAGATGCTTGGTACCCACGAACACGAGAGTCGCGAGTTTGGTACGACAAAATTGTTAGTTTAACCGCGATGATTCTGCCGGACTCGTCGTATTCATTATCGATCGTCTTATCGCAAACGTGGCAAATTAGAACAGTTGGAAAAAAATACCGTAAGCTCGTATAGTTATAAAATAAAAAAGAAAGCAGCGAGCCACGTACTGTGGTATAAAACCATTAATTATTTCGCTAAAACCGTAAAGTTACCGACGGTCGGTAACGGATAATAAATCCTCGAATGTTACTTTAACTCGGAACGTTCGCAAACGTAACTCCGAAAATAAAGTTACAATTCGCGAAATAATTAATTGGTACGAAAAACGCGATGATCGATCAAGCCTCGAGCGAATCTCAGAACCCAATCTGGCTAATGCGAATTAAAACTCGCTCGTGTGCCACTTCGTAATTTTTTTTCTTCTCCAACTGGGAAACCCTTTTTTCCACCGGAAAGTGTCAAATTTTACAAACCACCTTCGTCGCATCGGCATGACAATTACAAGCGGTATGCGAGCTTAGTTAAAAAAAAAAATTTACACAAAGACCAACAAAAAAATATCATAAAAAATTGCATTATATTCTCTTTTCCTGTTTCTCTCCCGATGCAACAACGTTACGAGATACGTTGGCGGTTGCATGGCGCGCGTGGGGTGCTCGAGTTGGCGGACACACCGAGGAGTCGACGTGCGACGTTCCGCACATCGCGAACCACCACCACGACCAGAAACGAGAACAGTAGAGCGAGCTCGACCTGCGCGCTTTCACGTTTGAGAATCAGTCGAAAGCGACCCGCACACTCACGTACCGACCAACGAGGTTCGTCGCTTTTGCATCGTTGTGGTTGCCGGCAAATTGTGTATAAACCACTTTCAATCTGATTATATTATTACTCGTGAATCTCTCGTGGTAGCCAACGAGCCCGAGAGCAACCAACCAAACCCCTCTGCCGCTACGACCCCCGCACCCTCTCCACCCTCCTTTCTCTACCTCCCCCCAAGGGAGCCACTTATCTCGGTGAGAGTCGTTTTCATTCGTTGCTGAATTACGAAAAGCGGAATAAGAAACCGATTTTCGTTTCCATTTCTATGGCGGTGAGTGGATGAAAAATTAAATGGCAATGTATATAAACGAATGTGAATCGAATCCATCTTCTTTGATCGCGGCGATGCAGAAAAATTTATCATAATTGGAACGTATCCTTTTGACGGATAATCGGTCTACTGGCAACTTTGGACTCGGCTCTGAGTGCTGTTCGAGTCGTACTGTCTCGTCTCGGTGAACTTTACCGAGCTATCCGTCGTTTAAAATTTCGCGGTACAGTGACCTCGTTGTGAATACGAGATTTAATGTGATTTCAGTGCACGTAGGAAAATTACGAGATAATCGAGATTTCGATAAATTGTGGTGAACGTTTTGTCGAGTGATCAACTATTTCCGTTTTTATTCCGCTCGTCAAAAATGGTGTCAACTCGATTACACGTGTCGAGGTGGGAATTTCAGTAGTCGGAGTAAACGGTGAGTTAGACGAAGAATCGAGTGATACGAGAATTAAGATTAATTGAGTTAAAAATATATCTCTTGATTATTTTTAAAAGTATAATCGAAAATATCGATTATTTCGTTACACGTGTCATAAGAGAGATTTTAGTAGTATGAATAAATGATTAGTCAGACGGGGAACTGAGTCGTGAGAAAATTGAGGGTAATTGGCTTAGAATTTTGTTACTTATTTCCATTTATTTTTAGAATCTAAAATATTGTTAAATCGATTACACGTATCAAGATGGAAATTTCAGTAGTCGGAGTAAACGAAAGGTCAGACGGGAAATTGAATTATATGCGAATTAAGATTAACAGGGTTGAAAATTATACCCACTGAATTATTTTTATTTATATAATTGAAAATATTGAGCACGCTGTTATATATGTTGAAAGAGAGATTTCAGTAGTAGGAATCAACGATTAGTCGGACGGAGAAGCGAGTCGTGTGGGAATTAAGGTTAATCGGCTTATTAGAAATATTTCACTAATTTTTATTTCGTTTTACAATCTAACATAGTATTAAATCGATTACACGTACAAAGATGAAAATTTCAGTAGTCGAAGTAAACATCGAGTCAGACGGAGAATTACGTCATGAGAATTAAAAAATATATCTTTTAATTCTTTTTAAAAGTATAATCTAATATATCGATCGCTTCGTTACACGTGTCAAACGAGAACTTTCAGTAGTATGAATAAACGATTAGTCGGACGGAGAAGCGAGTCGCGAGAGAATTAAGGTTAATCGGCTTAGAAATATTTCATTACTTTTTGTTTCGTTTTGCAATCTGAAATAGCAATGATTCGATTGCACATTTCGAAATGGAAATTACAGTAGTCGAAGTAAATGACGAGTCAGACAGTGAATTGATTTAAGGAAAGAAGTAAAATTAATACACCCAAAAACGGACATTTTGTTAAATTCACTGTGCCAATTACAACGAGAGAGCACAAAATAAGAGGTTCATAATAAATTCGACGTCCTTTTCCTTTTGTCCGAAGCGAAGTGCAAAAATTGTCGAATGAGCGGTTAATTTTAAAGCGAGTCGTTGATTGTGAAAATTCTTCATTGGAGGAACTTCGCGGCGTAGGAAGCATGGTAATCCGAAAGAGAGTACGAGAGGAGGGAGTATGCTTCGCGTTGTTCTCCCTATTTCCGGACGAACTAATTTCGGCCTCTATTATCAGAGTAAATACGTGCTTGAATGAGCACACAACCCCCGGACCGCGTACATTTCTCGATCCGTACTGGATTTCTATAATATGGCCGCTCTCGTACGTCGCTATTATAGAGCAAACGCGCTATTCCGGCAATGAATAATCCTGCTCGTGAACGTTATCGGATAATACGACAATTTCTTGCAATCAGACCGTATCGGTTCGATATCGATATATAGTTAGATATTATCAAGATAACCCAACGTATACTTCTCGTTAACGCTTTCATGGTGTCGTTTATTTCGCATCGACCAATATTCTTTTTATCATTACAACTCGTACATATTTAATCAAAAAAAAAAAAAAAACAATTGGAAAGAATATATTTCGAAAAACTTGTTTCCAATCGTTGGAAAATAATGTTTGAATGAATTATTTCCTAAAACATTCTCACCGACACAAAATTCGTAATGAAAATAACAAATCTTGAATTTTTGTAATCGCCGAAACTTAAAGTTAAATTACAATTTTAATTCGGCATCCCCGAGATTATAGCTCTCTCCTTTAAAAATTCGGCGTTAAACGTATTTGCGAATAATGATCCTCGAGAGCTCGACGTTTTTTTTAGAATTACATCGCCTTTTTAATTCCCTTCGACATAAAAAGAAATAAGGGCCAATATGGATGTAAAAGAGTGAGAGCATGGAGGAGGAAAAAGAGGTTTTTTTCATGATTCTAGAAGTCTCGGGTCGTATGTATAAAAATCTCCGTAAAAAGTAAAAATAATGACGGGACCCCAAACCCTTCTCGCTCCGTCCCGTAAAAATAATGACTGCGTTGAAATGACACGGCTCACGGGGACTTTATGTATATTGCCTATATATATAGGCATATACATAGGCATATATATACATATATATGTATATTATATATATATATATATATATATATATGCCTATATATAGGCATATACATAGGCATATACATAGACATATACATAGGCGCATATATATATAACGTATATGCATGGATATATATCCATCTATATTTTCACACATATATATCGACGTCTCAGAGTAGTGGCCGTTACCTTTTACATAATAATTATGGAAATGGAGTTTCTGCGAACGTGTTTCCGCATACGTATATGGAAGTAACTGCCGGATAAGAGGGTGCTACTCGGTGCGAGGATCCAGTAGGAGGAGGCCCGGCGATCATTTCTTGCCCAAGCTTCTCTCTCTCTCGCTCTTTTCTCAACCCTCTTCTCTTGCCCCACCACCGCACTCACTCTCTTTTACTCTGTCTATCTCTGTCCCATTCTATGAGACCAACCAACGTAAGCGATTCTGGTACTACAAGGCACGTCGACGATGAGAAAAGGAGAGTACGAACTTATCATCGACGAGTTTGTATGTAAATTTTGGGACTCCTGGGGAAGAGAGGACCAGGAGGCAATGGGAAATACGCATGCAGGATTGGAAAGGATCAACGTAGGAGAGCGAGAGTGAGAGAGAACCGATGCAAGTAGGAAATCCTGTGATGGTTCATACGTGCGCGAAATCGATTCTCCCCATGTCTCGTAATAATCCTTGTCCGAGGAAAACCTAAAGTGTTCGAGGTAACCCTAGAGAGAAGCGATTCTCAGTCACCTCATCTCCCTACTGATTGGGAATGGCTTTGGTTATATCGATTAACCTACGAGTATAACGCGACGCAAGAGGATTTGAAATTATGATCGAGGCTCCCAGGGAAGAGACGAATCGTTGACCGTGCGAAGGAGCCACCTTCTCAAGGGGATGATCGATCGGTGCTGGAGCCATAAAGGGTAGGAAAGAAAATTAAGGAGTACGAAAAAGAAGTGGCTACGAACGGTTATGATCGTAAAAAAAAAAATTCTATTTTAAACAAATATTTTTTCTACTGGCTTTGATGAAATACCTAAAGTTAACAGAAATTGAAAAAACACCGCTTGTAAACGTGAGATAAAGTCACGTACGGTGAAAAGGGTCGAAATGGCTTTTTGGGTTCGACCTTCTAAAACTAGCTTAGTTGGAAAGACAGAGGACGTATAACTCCGCCTGCCCCGTTGGATCATTGTTCACTTCTAAAGGTTGCATCGCAGTCGCGTTCAAGAAAAAAAAGTCGAATAACGGTTCCCTTCGTAGATTGGAAAACGCGCGACCGCCGTCGTTCTCCTCATATCCGCAATTCTCCCTTCCAGTTCTACCCCGAGATTCTCGCACAAATATCGAACGGCTAAGAGTTCTTAAGGGTTTTTTCTTCTTTTTTTTCTCATTCGATACCAACGCCCAGTACGGCAGACTCGTCGTAACGATTAACGACTACTCAAAGGCTGAAATTGTTCCTTTGCCAATTTCACTTCATCCTCTTTCGGTTTTTATCGTTTCTCAGAAAACCCAACGAAGAAGCCCTCCCACGACCTGCTTGGTACGAACTGTAATCGTAACTGTGTCTGTGAGTGGGAGAAAAAGAAATAATGAGAGAGACAGAGAGAGAGAGAGAGAGAGAGAGAGAGAGAGAGAGAGAGAGAGAGAGAGAGAGAGAAAGTTTACGCGTCTTGCCGCGCGACTTTGATGGTAGACTACCTTCATTTTCTCTCCTTCACTACCCAAAGAATTTACCGCACGGTCTGGCCTTCATTGGATGATGTGTACGTCGAGGTTCAACCATTTTCTCCCGTGTCACGTATACCACGACCCTCGTAAACCTATTATTTCCAATTCATTCCTCTTTCGCTAACGGCAACACTGACGTATCTACCGACGGTAATAGCGATCACCTACTTACCGACCGAGTCGTCGCGTGAGAAAATGGCCGTTCGAACGCGACATGGCGGATTCGAATCGAACGAAACGATCGGCAAGTTAATACGGGTACGGAGTATCGGAGAACCACCGAAAGTTTATCCATTCGCCTCCTCTCTCGAATTCATCCGACCCAGCTGATTTTTAAGAGGTTTTCGAAACAGTTTTCTCGAGTGCTTTATACCAGTGGTTGAGAAAATACCGCGATGCCGAGTCAAAAGTTAGCACGAGTGGAATTGGCGTTAGAGGTCGGGAAGTACTGAGGGTTAACCCACGTCGGCAAAGTCCGTGGATTTCAAGCCACGTGGAGAGCTTACGGCACGGTTAGCCAACAGGGGTCACTAACGGTCGAGCAGTGAATTCGATATGTACCTGCAAATTGGCCGAGGGAATCGTATTCGGACGGGTACAAGAGTCGGGGCTCGGGGGGATCCAGTGCTGTTCCACTTCGAACCCGACGCTTCGAGGATTAACCCCAACGTTTCAAACTCGTCGTATTGCTCGATACCACGTAGGGTAGCCCCGTCTGCTGGCCGTAAAAAAGCTTCCTTCTTTCGACGGAACGACCTCGATTTGACCGATGGATGGATCGGTCTATCCTGGATTGGATGGAATGATCTAATCCTGGCCGAGACGATGGCATAAGGCTACGAATATTCTTAACCCTCCACTTCCTAACTTCAGCTTTAAAAACGCCAGCGTGGTTCAATACCCTCGAATGCCACCAGAGAAGTGTCATAGAGTCCCATAGCGAATGACGACGGCAGAAACGGAAAGGAAAGATACAGAGCCTTTCCTGTCCGCATCGTTCCAGCTACATCCAAGTGTCTTTCAATGCAGCAAAGCGTGTAGACTTGAAGAGCTGTCATCGAGGACTGGGCGTGTTCGCGAACTGTTTATGTGACAACCGTGGTCTTTCCTCTTTCTCTTTCTCATTTTTATCCTGACTGTGCTGGTGTTACTGGGAGTGAGAAAGAGCGGTCGTGATTCGGTGCTGGGGGAGATGCTTGTACGGAGGTGTTCGCAGTGTCTCGTCTACCAGTTATAGATGCTAGTTATGTTCTGGAGTGAGAAGAAGGGGACAATAGCCAAGAACAATGCATCATTCCGGTCCACTACCCCATCTTCCTTCGCTTTCCTCTCGAAACGGCGTTGCCAGTTCCTCGTTCCTCGCTTCGCCGTTCGGTAAAGCGAAACAAAAACATTCAATGTAACCCCTTCCGCTTACACCCTTTTCAACAGAAACAGTCTCAAAAGGATACCATCTCTCGTTCTCTCACTCCCGATTTCGCTTTCTCTCCCGGTCTCTCTCCCCCCCTCTCTCTCGCTCTTTCTTTCTGCTCCCCCCCGCTGCCTCTCTATCAATTCTTTTCTCTTTTTATCATTGTTTCCAGAGCTTCTCATTTAGTTTTGTCGATCCCCCTTTCAACCGTCCTCGTCCCTTCCCAACCCTTCACAATGAATCAATGAATCAACGAATCAATGAATCAACGAATCAATGAATCAACGAATCAATGAATCAACGAATCAATGAATCAGCGAATCAATGAATCAACCAATCAATGAATCAACGAATCAATGAATCAATGAATCAACGAATCAATGAATCACCGAATCAATGAATCAATAAATCAATGAATCGATGAGTCAATAAATCAATGAGTCAATGAATCAATAAATCAATGAATCAATGACCCAATGAATCAGTGAATCAATTAATCAACGTATCAATGAATTAATGAATCAATGAATTAACGAATCAATGAATCAATGAGTCAATGAATCAATGAATCAATGAGTCAATAAATAACCGAATTAACGAATTAATGCCCTTCTCCCTCCCTGTGTCTTTTTTGACTTTGTACTTATTACGACTATGTCTTCACTATTTTTCCAATGTTTACAAATGGACCAAATTCAAGATATAATACAATCATTAGTAGCCATTTTCAATGTCCGGGTAAATACAAAAATCGAATGTGGATTGCGCTCCTGAGTTTACATCGAGGCTCTGCATTATTCTCGTCTTAATGTAGAAGGGGAATTTCCTCGTCATGCTTCTTCACGCATCTAACTCGTAGGTAGAGAACATGTACCAGGCAGTGATAATGCGTTGAAGTGAAAGTTCTTGTATCAACAAGAACAGCATTAACGACAATTTGAGGTATCTTTGTTGTTGGAGAGTGCTGTTTTAAGCTCTCATCTTGAGGGATTCTGGGAAAATCTCTCTCTTTCTCTCTCCCAGAGTAGAACAGCGAATTGATTTTATCAACAGTTTTCACGTGCTCCAGCAACAGCTCTAGTGGATTTAGCGTTAATTCCACCCTCTCACTCACCCACTGAACTCACAATCCCGCCAATCATTTCGTCCATCTCACTTCTGCATGTTTCTCGTGTCAACTTTGAGACCACGTCGGGGGATAATTAATGCATCCAATGTGAGCTCTTCAAACTGACCGACAACTTTTCCAATGGTCTTGAATCCAAGCCAAAGGCTCCTTTCTAAAAGCGAAGTTACAAAAGCGACCTCCAGATGGTTCGTGTCGAGAGGAGGTACCGAAGTGTCGTTTGTGTATTCACCAATTACCATTCACGTTGTTTCAAGGAGAATTATTTTATTGATCGAATGAGGACTTTCGAATCTTTGCCTGGACTCATCCACCTGGATTCTCTACTTTACATTGGACGAACCGATTTGGTTAACTGCGAATTAAACAATTACGAATGGAACTTTGAAGGTGGACATATTTTTCAAAGAATAATTAAGCATCCTTAAAGCGATCATATTATTTCGAAGTGAGTTTGAGGAATGAAACGAGCTCGAATAAGAATTAATTATATAATAACAATTCCGATTAATTATTTATTTTCGCCTAACAAATCGTAATTAATTTCTCTTCACTTGCAAAGTTCGAGGAAAACATGGACTTTGCAACATTCTATAATTTGACTCTTTTAAGATCAAATTTAACAATTAGATAAATTCGGAATTGATAAAAGAGAACAATAGAGTTAATAGTACTCATGATTTTGGAACAGTTTTACAAATGATAACGAACAGGTACCTAAGGTAAGTGCTTTTGAAAAATATCATGTCCCAAAATAGAATTTTTCTTTGAGTCATCTTTTAGCCCATTCTCGACATTCTTGAAATTATTCGTCAGTTATGAAAGTCCTTTATCGTTCATATACGTAGTTGTCGTAATGCATAAGCTTCTTGTATGTTATGTTTTGTATTATCCTTTTCTTTCTCTTGAGAATAGCCGAGGCAATTATACCTACCTTTGGTGGGTCGAGTTCAAAAGAGTCGAGTTTTTGCATTGCCATAAAAAGGGAAAATATGGCTAGTTTCCTCGTTGCAGAGAAGCAACTGCAGTCTACTTACCGCTCTCGAGGTAGCTTCTGTTGTTCTCAAATTCTCAATTTAGAATGCAAATCTTCAAAGGCACAGCTCCTCATGCTCCAGATTATTATTGGTTGCCTGCCAACCGACGATACATTTATCTACGTGAGCCATCATCCGAGGCTTAGACTTGCTTGTGATCGAGTCGAGAGAGAGAAATTGATTTCCTTTTTCATTTTTGTCCGACCAATTTTTCGATTCTTTCGTGACTCTTGGCCCTCTCGTGTAGTACGAGATAAAGTAACAGCGATATCTTTGCGTTTTGACGAATCGCGCCTAATTGCTGGAAACCGCGTTGTTCTGTGTAAAAAAAAGAAGAAAAAAGAAAACCAGTAGTGGTCGGAGCCTTTTACCCTCACGCACGAAACCTAGAAATACTGGTCTCCCCCAGCGTCACGCATGACATTTTTTTGATCCTTTCGTAGCTTTCGTGTCGCCCCGTAACATTCGTGCGCCTCCATTCACAAATATACACGCACCCTCGTAATAGGCGCCACAGTCATTAGGTACCCATTGCTCTTCGCTCGTTCGCTCCCTTTCTTCTTTTCTTCGACGATGAATTCTACGGATTTTTATTCACATAGCGTGCCAAGTAAGTCACGCGCAATCGATGTTCTCCCACCTGGTGAATGTTAGCCCTATCAATTTTTTGTTTTTAGCAAGATTTTTTTTTGTTGCCGATGGATCGTACAAGTGTACCTGACAGTTGATAAAAACACCCGTAAAATTGGCGACTATACTGGCTTGGCGACGGGTAACTGCGAGTACGATTTAAACAATTTCAGATCTTGATTGTGGTGGTCGATAGTAATAAACTCGAGTAAATTTCGTATGGTATAGGAGAGTACATGATCAGCTTGCTAATATCGGTCATTCACGGTGTGTAACGGTGTAATAATGTAACGCACATGTTATATGTCCTCATGGGTTTGCTGGATTACCGGCACAACACGCTATTGTTCTTTTTCCGTGTGCGAACGAAGCGAAGAGGAGTTGAGTGGACACGACGAGGAGGAAATTTACGCTCGGATTTATAATTATTCGCAATTATTTTCCTATACAATCACTTGAAATTGTATTTTCTGTTCATATTTCATCGTTCATGTATCACTTATGAACGATGTTCATAAGTGTCAATAGCCTCGAAGCCCGAGGTACGTTCTGTGAACAGGAAATACTTATTTCCTTCGGAGAATTTTTACACGGAATATTTTTAGCACCGTAGTACGCATGGTGGTGGCATGCGTGATCGCGTGTTCTACGCATGTGCACGGTCATGAGCGCGGGGGGAGGGGGGCAAGCTCGAGGGACGCCATGTCGCTGTTCGCTCCACCTCGAAAACGGAATTCGCCATTTCTTCTATTCGGCACAACCGATCGAGTTAAAATTTGGTTTGCCAATGCAAAATTGTGGCAAGAATTGGATGAGCTAAGTTTCATTTTGATCGCTCGATCCGGACCGGAGAAATCAAGAGTTAGGTTTTATCACGGTTGTTCATCGCTTTCGTAGATATGGGTCATAACCTACAAAAATTCATTCTAAAATGTGCAAACTCACAGCGGCGAATCTAAGCGAATAACCGGTTAATAATAACTTAAAGCGTACAATCAATGCAAAAGGAATTACTTATCAGGTCTACGGGATAGCGGGCTTTAGCGAAGCGGTTTGAATTCATAGATTTAACCCCGTCACGAGTCGCTAATCAGGATTCTCGTCTTACGCAAGCATTTCAATTCTCCATTCTGATCTCGCAGTTACAATGGCACACGTTGGTACTTCCATTCATACATGTACCAGCGTTAGGAACTCCGTGTACGAGTAATGCACGGACGTGCATAATATTCCGCTCCGTAGGCGTGGCATCCGAATGGATAATCTACATCGTGTGTACAGGAATACGTACCCGAGCCTGCACGGTCCCTTCCGTAATTCTAGGCTGCTGCCGGGCTTCCGACGTTCGACCAAGCGTAGGTACACCACTGCAACTGGAGTTGCACAGAGCATAAAGTCAGACTAACCCCGGAACGATGAGAGCCATTAATTGGATTCGTACGAAAGAGTAATCGTTAGGAAATTTTTGTTCGAGAGAAAGAAGAGAAAAATCTTTCTCTGGAATACGAAGCATCGGTCTATAGATAATTTATTTTTCTACAGCTCCAGTTGGTAAACGTATGCATGATTTTTCGAAAAGGTAATATTCCCCGCTTGAGTACACATACGTTCCGGACGTTTCGCCCACACAGCGATAGTGGAATATTCCATTGAGGGAATGCGAAAACATTTGCGAAAGACCGGAGAGCCAATGAAAACATCGTCTGGACGATAAATTTTCATGAGAAACATGCACCGCGTCGAACGTAACGAAAGGATATTCTTCGAAGCCCTTCTCGATATGCGCCGGCGTTATTGCTACCTCCGTTTTCCTAGTAATACAAGCTGCAGTAATACCAGGAGAAACTATCAGGCTTGCCCGGGCCATGAGCGCTGCCGCTGTCTTCTTTTTATATCTGTTGTTGCTCTTTTTTCTTCGAACCAGACCGCCGAGATGAATATTCCGCGAGCGAAATGATCCATGGACCGTTGAATGACAAAGCGTATATATAAGGTGTAACTTAATTGATGAACACGGCTGACTAAAGGACGTAACTGATGGCGGATCGAGGAATAATTATTCAAAAAATATCGACTACTTTTATTTATTATTAAGATTTAAGAGTTGGAAGTTATATTAATAATGGTAAATAAGAGTGTGGAACACAAAATGTGCTAACGTGTGATATATTGCTCATCCGGGTGTCGTTTTACTCGAAAATTGATGTTTGGAGATTAGGGCGGAGATCAGGAACGCTCGATAAAAGTTGAAACTTTGACAGCTGATTCTTCTCAAAGTGTAATTGTAAGAGCTTAATGTTGATCGCAAATTTCCCATACAACAAGAAAATCATGGTTTTGTTTATCGGAATCGGAAAATTCTAAAGAATTTTCCGATTACAACGACTTTAAGTGGGAAAATCGATATTTTTTGTTTTTCGGAGTTTCCTCCTAGAGTTTTGGAGATAACGGGTAAAATAACGTTATATTCTTCATCAGCGACAAATTTCCGATTCCGTAACCCTCCAATAAAGTCTTTTTGGACGAAGAAAAATTTTGACCCCCGGCGAGGGCCGATGGTCGACATTCGTAATTTCTTTTCCGGCACTTTGGGCGCTCGGGAGGGGTCAAAATTTGTTTTCGTCCACAAAGACTTTGTAGCATCAGTTTTGAATCGGAAATTTCTCGGGGAAAATGAATATGACAAACTAAAGGCGTTTTGAAACAAAAAAAAATTTGGTTTATCGCCGGGGCGTTTTTTTGCAGGTCCCTTCCTATGGGTCCCAAAAATCGCGATTTTCAAACTGTCGCCATGGCCACAAAAATTGAGCTACTCAGATGATTCTGGGCGGATTTTCGAGGGGCCGACGAGTTCTTCAAAACGTTATTCGAGAAATTTTCTGTCCAACGAACGAGAACTGAGATACAGCATCGTGAAAAGTCGATTTTTTGAGGTTTCGCAAAATCGGCCATATTGCACTCCGGTGAATTCCAATTCTTTCTCCAGCTTTAGGAGCTTATGTCGATCGCAAATTTCCCGTACAATAAGAAAATCACGGTTTCGTTTTCGAATTTTCAGATTTTATCGATCTTAAGTGGATAAACCCTTATTTCGCGTTTTCCTCAGATAGTTTTCGAGATATCGTCCAAAATAACGTCATAATCTTTATCAGCGACGAATTTCAGATGTCGTAATCACTATTTGAAGCATTTAGGGAGTTCAAAAAATCCCATCAGATTATATCCCGTCGCCATGTATATAACTACGAAAGCTTGCAACCAACTTAACATGACTACAAAAACGTTCACCCTTTGGACCTCCAGATGTCGTAGAACCAACTCTCATAGTTTCAACTTTTGTAGATCGTTTCTGACCCTGACCCCTCCCCTACTACCGTTTGCACTAATCTCACACTAATTGTCAAATTCCAACTTCGATATTCGATTTCGTTCCCAAAACAATTTTCAAACTTGCTCTAGCAACAACCTTCAACTTCGCATTTAAATGAATGTTTAATTGAACATTCACACTAGCATTTCAATTACTTTTCACACTGACCTTGAAATTATTCTTCAAACTAACCGTCTACTTGAATTTTTTCCACAGTATTCGATATGTTCAGAAAATTGGGACACGACCTATATTTCAATGAAAAGAAGAAAACAATCGACCAAAAATTATATATATATATCATTTTTGGTCGATTGTTTTCTTCTTGTTATATATATATAACAAGAAGAAAAATAAATAAATATATATATATATATATTTCGTCGATTGTTATATATATTATATATATATATATATATATATATATATATATATAGTTTACCCACAGATATTTTCCAGTAATTAGGCAACTCTATTCTTGTCTCTGTTTCACGTGAGGGAGTCTCATGTGTGCCTGAAGTACTCCAACCGATCTACGAAATTTCCCCAGAGAACAAGTTGTACAAAAGCGATAACTTTCGAACACGTGAGTCTCGAAAGCACGACTCGAGAGCTTTCGCCCTGCGGCTTCCGTTTCGGTTCGAGTTTAAGGTTTATCGCATTGCGGAATATTAGAAAATCCTTAATAAGATAGACCTTCTTTTTTCTTCGTCTCTCCCACGAACAAGACCTCGAATCTTTTACTCGTTAAGATCTTCCTTATTTTATTTCAATCCCTAAAAAACCTTTGTACAATTTTGTAACGTTACAGTCTCGTGGGAATAAACTATCGATAAGTTACATTCCCCCCCCCCCCCTCCAATGCTCTTTCATTCTCTCTCACCACCTCTACGTTTATTTTCCGAATCACGTGTATTGTACACGTAGCTTATATTGGCTGATGCATTAATCTATATGTACCCTGACTATAATCGCACGCAGTACGCGGGTATCATTAATATACCAAGCAATACGGATTATATCGATATTGTACAGACATACATATATCATGCTGTGTAAGCAACCGCATGATAGGTAGTTCCATTATAATACGTGCGTAAACGCCCGTAAGTCTTGGAATTATTAGCGACTCCGAGAGAGGGGAAAGGTGTTCTCGTTCTCACCCTCTTCCTCTCCCTCACTCTATTATAAATAAAATATTTATTACACATAAATGTAAATATTCATTATACATATTATATATAAATGAAATATTTATATTAATGCTTGTATTATTTATACATCAGTATAGATACTGCAATGTAATGAAATTGAAAATTAATTTTGGCCCAAAGTGTTACGAGGGCATAATAAATGTCTCCCTCTCTCTGTCTCTCGCTCTCTATCTCTATCTCTCTCTCTCTCTCTCTCTTTCACTCTCTCTCTCACTCTCTCTCTCTCTCTCTCCCTCCCTCCCTCTCTCTCTCTCCCTCCCTCTCTCTCCCCCCCCCCCTCTCCCCCTCTCCCCCTCTCCCCCACCCCTCTCTCTCTCTTTCCCTCGAGATGTGTAGAAAGGATTGGGCCGTTAATAATATGTATGGCATGTGTTTATTATAAACACTAACAATTTTCAAAATTTAACTCCGAACTTGTTAACCGTAACGATAATCCGGTTACATGCAATATTTCATTTTGTTTATGGAATTTCTCCTTCATTCTGGATTGATTGGCCACTATCGAGGTAAAATATATCGATAAGATCGATAACATATATCGATAAAATCCTTCATTCTGGGTTGATTGGACATTATCGAGATAAAATATATGGATAAAATCGATAAAATATATCGATAAAATCGATAAGAACAGTTGAAAAATGTTACACGAAATTTAACAAAGATTGTTGCAATTTTCAAGATGTTATTAAAAAATTGGTAAAGCTGAAGGTCATGACAAATTTTAATTCGTACAAGAGAGACTCATACAAAAATTGAAATCAATGACTTTTAAAGCTACCAGACATTTTCGAACTATTTTTTATCGACTGATTATGTGTATCAATTTCCCTTGTCGTGCCAAGCGATAATATAAAATGGTGATTTTATGCGTTTACTTACGAAGTGAAAGCTCTTCTCGATTATGCAATATCGATTCTTGTAAAAACAATTTAATGAGCGCAAAAAAATTGACGCAGAAATCTGGCCTAGATTTCGTCATTATGCAGGACTTTATTGATAAGAATCACAAAGAATGATGAAGAGCTAGCCAGGGATGTTGCGTCTTGAATGAATGAACGATTCCTCCGCGAGGAATCGAAACATTGTTTACAAGTGTCTCCCGATCTTATCTACCGAACCGGATGTAACACTGACTCCTTATCATCTGTAAAAATAACTTTTTATCCAACAGGTTACGATGAAAATAAATTATTTTTGGTGATAACTTGAAATCTCGGTTACACCCAATCTTGAAATGCGATGTACAATTCTCTGTTTATGGTCGTAATTGCGATTCCCACTTCGTACAATTTTACCACACACGAACTATTTGTCCACGAGTCCGCTCGATCCGGTCGTAAATTTTTCACTGTAAGTACACCTCGGAATACGAGCCCGGAGGAAATCTAAACAATCCTGATTTTATTGCCAAGTTGCACGTCGTAAGACGGATATTCGAAAAATACAATTTTAACAAGTTGTCGATCATGTATCTCCGGGTTTTTTGTTTTCGTTAATATAAATATCATAATTTTGGAAAAAAATTAGATTAATTCCAATGATAATAATAACATAATTAAGAAATTGTTAATTTTCATTTCCATTGTTGAAAAAGAAATAATTTTCATCCGAGCGTAAATTATGGCGAGGTCGATTGTACCGTCTCTCCAATTAGATTCTTGTTTCAACAATTGCTCCGACCCAAATTTAATTTCTCCTCAACATAACAGACACTTCCGGAGTTTTCTGGAAAAATTGCAACGAAACTCCATTTTTCTTCTTGTGCGAAATTCTTGTTCTTCGTGCGAAATTATAAGCGGGTTTTTTTCATTAACATAAATATCACAGTTTTAGAAAAAAAAAAATTACATTAATTCCAATGGCAATAATAACATAATTAAGAAATTGTTAATTTTCATTTCCATTGTTAAAAAAGAAATAATTTCCACCCGAGCGTAAATTACGACGACCTCGATTGTACCATCTCTCCAATTAGATTCTTGTTTCAACAATTGCTCCGACCTAAATTTAATTCCTCCTCAAAATAACAGAAACTCCCGGAGTTTTAAACTTTCCATATAAATTCAATTCGAAAACTTATATTATTTTCTCGACGATTATAATTTACGTCCAATCTGACATTTCACATTATTTTAAAACATTTATCGTCACCTCAGTTCGTTTTACTTTTCGATGAGAGATATCAGTAACGACGAAGATTGAAATGATAATCGGTTGTCCCGAACCAAATATTTCTTAAACAAAGAACCCTCACTACAACCCTTCAACTCCACTATAGCTTTATGCCCATCTCGTTTTCTGTCTCCCTTTCTCTCTCCCATTGTCCCTCACTTCCTTTCTCGCTCTCTTTGTACACGTATCTCGTACTTTAGTTCCCATAGACGAGGCAGTTTGCAGGATTGCCGGAGTTCCGAGAGTCCGACAGATGCAACGAGGAGAGAGAGAGAGAGAGAGAGAGAGAGAGAGAGAGAGAGAGAGAGAGAGAGAGAGATAGAGAGAGAGTCTCGGGCTTGCTAGAGAGCTCGCGCGATTGTTCCACCGCTAAGATTTAAGAGTCTTCCTTTCATGAGAATATTAATCCCCAGTTGGGATTGTCTCTCGTGCAATACCGTACTATCGTGGCAGTTCGCTCTGAGCGAATACGTGGTCCACAAAAACGGAAATACAAAGCACAAGAGAAAGCAAGAGAGAGAGAGAGAGAAGGAGAGAGAGAGAGAGAGAGAGAGAGAGAGAGAGAGAGAGAGAGAGAGAGAGAGAGAGAGAGAGAGAGAGAGAGAGAGAGAGAGTCAACGTCCCAAGATGAAATAAACTTACCCTTCCATCCCGAAAACCCATTCTTCCAAACGTCTCTAAAATAACAATCATATAAATAAAATTAACCGATCTAGCTAATAACAATAAAAAAAAATAAAAATAAAAAATAACGACGTAAAATAAAAATCTCAATCTCTCGATTAGCTGATTTGATTAATACGATCGTTCGAAGGACATTTACAAGAACGCTCATGCTACGAGACAACAGAAGCAAATATTTTTTAATTCGCGTCGATAGACCCGTTAGGAAACCCGCCCATAACCATTTCGATCCACTTATTGCTCGACAAATTGATTGTAAAACGAGAGTAAAAAAATGATCATACGTAGGGTAGTAAGGGAGGCAATGGTGATGGTGAGGGTTTGGAGTTTGGGGGGAGGGGGGGGGGGTGAAAAAACGAGAAATGGGGAAATTGAATGTTGACAAAAGTTTGGCGAGGGTAGATTTAGCGTCGTAACGTGGCACGGGAGAGGATGTAGGTGATTGACGAGGGGGGATGAGACAGGAGGGGGTTAAGGGTTGTGGGAGGGGGTGGTTCAGGATGGTTAGCCTTCCCTTATGCGGGTATATAGGCGACTGTGCCATGCATTCGGTAGAAGTGCACTCGAATCCGGACACACCGGGGGGATAGCGCGGAGAAATAGCTTGGGTGAGATAGAAAAAGCACGAAGGACGCGACGGGGGGCAGAGGGGGGAGGGCGAAAAAATGGGGATAGCTGGATGGAACGGGGTCGTAATAGCTTTCGCGAAGTAATAAGGAAAACGATGGAGGGTCCATTGGTAGTGGTGGGGGGATAGCTCGTTCGCGTTTTTCTCCAACCCCACGTTGTACCCTGCCCCACGTTCTTCGTCCTTCTCTCTTCTTCCTCTTTCTCGTTTCATCTCCGGCTCCATTCCGTTTCACAGAAAACCCTGTACTCCCTTCTTTCTTTATCTCTTTCACTCTCTCCCTCTCTCTCTCTCTCTCTCTCTCTCTCTCTCTTGACATCAACTCGAATCGTTTGTCTCGCTTGCTCGTGCATTCCCTTCATGGTGCCCGTTGAGCAACAGCAGAGTGAGCAAGCGAGCGTTTCCTGTTATCTGGTCGCGATAACCCGAATATCGGACGGAAGCCCCTGGTAACGGCGGGCCAATAAAACAAGCGGGCGATAAATCGCATCGCCAGAGAGGGACAGAGAGAGTGAGTGAGTGAGAGGAGTGGAGGGAGAGAGCGTCGCCGAACGGGCTATAATGGGCGCCCCGGGGCTGGGTTTGCCAACCCCCAGGATTCCTCTCGCCGCAGTTCTGTACGTTGTCGTCTCCCTCTCTCTCTCTCTCTCTCTCTCTCTCTCTCTCTCTGTCCTTGTCGTTTTCGAACGATCCCTATGTCTTTCTGTCCTCGCTCCGACCTGGCCGCGACTAGAAACTTGTATTAGCCGAGGAATAGGAAGGGTTGCTTTAACCCCTAACCCC
>JAPYZT010000782.1:0-43493 GCA_030522965.1 Tryphoninae sp. A BG-2022a
TCTCTCTCTCTCTCTCTCTCTCTCTCTCTCTCTCTCTCTCTCTCTCTCTCTCTCTCTCTCTCTCTCTCTCTCTCTCTCTCTTTCTCTCTCTCTCTTTCTGGTGGAGAGTTATTCGCGAATGCGACCGATAAAGCTCCGCATATCACTTGTCTCTCTTTCTTTCGCTTGTCTACGTTGGCAGGACGAACGGATTAAAATTCCGCGTGTTGAAAAGTTTTTTGGTGCCAAAAGAGAGAGAGAGAGCAAAAAAAGTTCATGGCGTCGAAACTTTTGTCCGGTCACTTCACCAGGGATGAATGATATACGCTAATCCCTTTTCCTACTGTACAGCTTGCACAGCTTTCGAGGGTATAAAATAGTTATGTGTGCATGAAGATGAGGCAAACGAACCATGCGCATCGCAAAATTTCGGATGATTTAAAACAACGTCCTTCATTTTGTTTAATCGATAATAATTTAAAGTGTGCGATTTTTACTCGTAACGATTGTGCAAGTCCGCTCTGACTGATTTTTTATTTCGTGTCTCGATAAGCTGGTTGTATTTATATTTCAGATGACGAGCCACCTCCTGTGGAGCAGAGCGATGGGGGTTGGTTGAATTTTACAAAAATAACCCGTGCCGAAAGTGGATGGTACAAGTGCTTTACGCGCCACACGCTGGGAAGCTTTTCCAGCATCGGATATTTCCTCAACGTTCGCTGTGAGTATCAATCTCCCTGGGGTAAATTCGCTTTAAAGGATACGTTAATAATCATAATATTCGTCATATTGTTCTATCAAGCTCACCAATCGTGTGTTCCTGGACATAATAACGATAGTTCAAAGTTTTCTCGTAACGTAACAGTTTAATTATGAAATTGTGTAATAATTTTCATAATTTTGATCATAATTTTTACAGCAAATCGATGTAACGATAGGTCTACCTTAAAATAGTTATATATCTATAATCATACGGATTTTTGAAGAAAATATTAGATTTCACCGTGCGTCAACTTGAGGTGTCCTAGAGAAAGGTTTATAAAAAAATGTCTGTAAACGGAGGGTTAATTGTGAGGACGCATCATTAAATTGTCATATGAACACCGAAGCTAGTACAGCGTGTCATCGCTGTCTCGTCTCTTAGCAAGCCCCGCATCTCCATTCTGTTCAACCGCAGACCAGTTTTCCATCACAATCTGCTACTCAGCATAGTCTGGTGCCCGATAATAGGAAACCGTGGTGATTTGTCTGGGGAGGAAACCACCGAGTCCTCCGGAAATTATCCCAGTTTCGTGTGGGAAAATTTGCAAATTTCCTCGGGTATGCCATCTAACCCTCTGCTACGCTCATCTCCCAAGCCCAAGGGTTTCGTGCAGGCTTGCTCCCTTCCGCGCTAACCCCGAACAGATCTAGAAGCTACGCCAGCAAGATGCTTTCAGGCATATGCAGGATCCCTACTAGAACAATCGCGTCTGTCCTCATAAAGCCCCATTCGTACAGTTAGCCCTTTAGGGTTGATACTAGGACAAACGTCGCTGATGACATAAATATGAAATTCTTTTTAGAATTAGCTCTAATCATACCATATACATTCGATGCTTATGAATTTTGAGGATTAAGTGGCTACATAAGCCTACCCTGCGGAGAAAACGGATTAATTTAAATAGTGCATTTAGGGTCAAGAACTTGTGGTTATTAAAAAATGATAATATACATTTTAAAGTATATACTTTGAATCGCAATGTATATAGTTTTTGTTGCTGCAGTTATTCTAAAATAGATTTTACGATGACTTAAATATCTTCTTGACTTTTATCTGAAACATATCATCCATTTTTTTGGACCAGTTAGAAAAATCAAAGCTAGAATTAGTGAGTTATCATAGTTACTGAGATATGTTATGCAGTGATTCAACAAATACGATTTTGAAAACATTGCTGTGACAACTTCCATGCCCATGCATCAACTGCTCACGCGATTAATTGTTTGGGGCTGTAACATCACAAATTAAAACAAATTCATACATAATTTTCAGAGAATACAGTCAAAAGATCAAAACATTAGTCATATAAAATGTTTGTGAAAAATCTATAATATTTTTGTTCAATTTTTGTAATAAACCCTAATTCTTAAAGTGCGAGTACAAAAAGTGTGAATTCTCATCTCGACTAACGCCAACATCTTAAAAACTATTGAGGATCTAAAAAAGTTTCAAATAAGAGATATTGAAGGACCTTCCTTTATTATTTCATGATGCCAGCAGCCATGAAATAATAAAGCTCATGAAAACAAGCTTTCCATTTAGGTCGTGAAAGTTTCTTGCAGCTTACAAAAAATTACCAAAAGGATGTAAAATATACACTTAAAGTATACATCATCTAATTTTCAACTTTTCATAGATATTATGCAAATGGTTGGTTAATTATAAGAAAACTTTCATAAGCTTTGAAAGATTTTGACAGTTCTCTAGTAAATAAGGAAGGATTTCGACAGATTTTCGTAGATTATGCAAAACATCGAAACACTCTTGTATATAGTAAAACACTTTCGTACATCTTGTCACAGATCAACTTATGGAATTAGGAAGATTATTTGTGAATCTACTTTTTTTTCGTAATTAGCGGTTCGCCGACTTCATTCATAATTCACCGAAAATGGTGAATGGACAATATTCGCAACGCAGCGAACACTTGGTTACCACTTATCCTTCAACTTGGAACATTCAAACGAGATCCTGGCCCTCCACTCGGAGGTCCGGCAATCTTCGCGAGAGGTTGGTCGTGCCAGGATGAAGGACACGCCAGAATAACCTCTCGCGAGTGCCTAATCTCTAAGCAATTTGGCTCAGAGAAACGTGGGATTTCACCAAAACGACCAAAACTCCATTCTTGACAATAATCGATTGCACGTAGCTGGACCATTAGACCATGGTCCAAATCGGCTTTAGGATTACTCCTCTTCCGTGTATATGTCCTATCGTTCTCTTGCTTCGACCCTGTTTGCACGTGTCTCCTTATTTACTCTCGGTCATATACGATAACGCGAATCTACCCAATTACACATTGATCCACGCCATGCGATTATCACCTCGTAGACCACTGTGAACTTGGTGCAAAGATGCTTTAGTTCTCGCAAATCCATTAGTCTCGATAATGTACATGAAGTTCATATGCACTTGCTACTGTCAATGCGAAATGGTTTGAACAATCTTCTTCTGAATTTAAAACAGATAAACTTATTAATTGCAATTAATCTTTTCGATGCTAATGCATTTTATTATAACACATCCACAAATTTAGGAACATGTTCAATTTTTTAATAATAATTGTAGAACAACGACTCGACTGTTGACACATAGAAAATCTAAGAGAGATCTATTCTTCTATCTAAATCTAAGAGAGATCTATTATTCGACTCTAAACTTTCCGGAGAAAATAATAGTTTTTCAATTTTTTATAAATAGTTCATAATTTATTCATTTATATAATTATTGTTTACTTCTTACTATTCACTTACATTAGATAAAATATGTTTGCTTAGTGTAAAGTTGGAATAAACCATGTTAGAAGTTATTTCATAGTTTTGAAAGTATTTTATCGTAGTTTCACTTTTCATTAATAAGTCGTTTTATTTAAAAATGTATGTATCATTATAAATTCTACTAGGTATATAAAGGTAAATTTAATAGCAATAGTTTCTTCCATAAAGCGTGTTTCAATGTTTTTTGAAAATTTCTTTACATTTTGATAGCAAATAATTATTTTTCATTTTGAAAACAATTTTTCCAAATTTGCTCAACCGGGAGATTGTTTTCAGTATATTTTTGTTTTATTTTATCGGCTTCGGCTAGTTGGTTTGCCCGATGAGATGAAGCCGAAACGTAACCAACAGTTGCCGCTGTCACTGCTAGATAGCACTCTGCTTTCACCTCGTTTTGCGCACTCTATTCTATTTTCTCGGAGCTTGCCCAGCTATCTCAAATACCCCGGCTGTGCCATCTCGTTTTTTCTTTATTTTTTTTTTATTTTCCTTTCTCTTTATTTTGTATTTTCATTCCCCTTTTCTTTCTCGTCTTCTTCCCTTACCTTCTTGCTTTTTTCTCCTTATATCTGATTTTATATAGGTATCTACGTAGGCTCCCTTTGCTTATTCCCTTTTTCTGGATAGACAGGCAAAATGGTTTTGTCGAGCGTTCTTTTATTATACCGATTCTTTCTCTTTTGCTCTGGTGTAGTTGCCTTGCCATAGCGACAAAAACTTTTACTTGCTTCACGAAGAAGCTGAAATTGGTGTTGCCTGTCCCTAACGTCCTCTCTCATCACTTATCTACAGGTTGTTCTAAAGTAACAAAAGTTACCCAATTGTTGTAGACAGTAACGAAAAAAAACACATTTTTTCCTCACCATTTTAGCACCCATTATTACACAAGTATGTTTAATTAGTAATTGTCCCAAACTGTTAAATTTTCGGTCATAAATTTCACATTTTTATTTAACGCCAGGCAGAAGTGGCCGGGGTTTGTTGACAGAGATAAATTCCCAAGTTTCCAAATTACATGGCTATTAGCGTATATAATTGATTACCCTTCCTCAGCGCTATAACAGTAACCCTAATGAACCCTACTGATTTCAGTAAAACTTTTGTCTTACTTAGTCCCAAACACAGCTCCTTAGTCTTTTGGAGTTCAGGTTCATGATATACATATCTAAAAAACGCATAAATATCTGTAATGTTTTAGTGAAATAATAAGAATGCTATCCCTCTTTAATATAACCATCACATCCCTGAAACTATAATCGATCCTGTCGCTGAATAACAATGTATTAGGTACGAATAGGCCCAATTTATTCCGGATCGATACAGACGGACAAGAAAAATTGCAAAACGTGTCCGCTTCTATATACGTGCATAAACTAATCTTTGACTGAGCCCCTTATACTTTCTTACCCCTTTGGAAATTCTTCGTGCATCTCCTATCGAGAGTTAACCATGTCTGTAAGTTTTGCGCAAATACTCTCTTTGCTGTATCAAACTTTGATGCAGAAGTTTGAGCGGGAATGAAAAAAAAAGTCTGGGAGGATATCTGGAGGATGAGCCGAATCCTTGCCGGTACTGGGACGTGGCTAGCGAAGCTCGGGATCAAGAAAACTTTTGTTTGTCTACACGCACCAATGGTTCTTTGGATGAGCGTGCGATCGATGACGTACACACAAGTATAATAGCTTATCGAGGGGTATATATGTCGTGTAAGTGGAGGAAGGAAGGGAATATGTGTTGGAGGAACAGCTAAAGAGAGAGGAGAGGTATGGCTGGAGGGGAAGAATGGATTCGGTCGTTGCGAAGAGTCGTGCGGCTTGCCAGGATTCGAAACTCGATCTGTAGTACCGCAATATAGCTCGAAGAGTATGCCACGAAGGCAGCGACGAACGGAATGGTCTCCGGCGCTATGAGAGAAACAGAGAACGAGAGCGAGGAGGGGACGGGGACTGTACGGGGTCGTCCTGTTCCACACTCCTGTCGGTCTTCTAGGCGTGTTAAGGTGAGGGTGCCGTGAACAGGGGCAAGCTAAAGTTTATCCTTGATACGTGCAACTGATCCCGATTGGACTGAATGAGAGAAGGCACCGGCTCACCACGATACACACAGACACATAGATGAAGTCGTCATCGAACAAGTCACAAGGAACGGAGACCTCGAGCCACAATGGAACTTGCGATCCTCTTCTTTCTTTTTATATAATTCTCGTTTTGTAGGACCTTATATTTTTATAGCCAAAGATTATTCGCGTATACGAAGATACTCGATATTCCCATTGCGTGTAGCTGTAATGACCCAAAACAGATACTGCGCCGTCAGCTTGCTCAAGACTTGTATGGCGGAAGATGAACTGGACGTCCATGGTCCATTCAATCCTTACAGGATTTCGGAAGTTTGAACAAAATAGAATAGTGTAAGGCTTACTGAGACGATCCATCCTCATTGTATTTAGATACAACGTGTAACGAGAAAACTTTTCAATCAGTGTTTGAAATAGGGATAGGTTTCCTTCCAAACTTAGCAGAAATGTTGACCATTGGAGTATTGGATGGTTTGTGTTTATTGAAATAGCATGATTAACCAAAGTTTCTTGAGAACATTTAAAAAAAATAACTGTCTGTCAGATAATCCAGATATGGAGACCGAGGCGGAAGCACTGAATGGCGAGGCAATGGATTCCCGAAAAATGGAGGTTCAAATAGGCGGTGCTGTCACTCTGGAGTGCGACGGGGGATGTTGGGGACACGGTCCAGGCATGGATCCCGCGGGTGGACCCGGACCACTTGCCCTCAGTCGAGTTGTTTATCAGGACGCGGGGGAATACCGCTGCGTTGCACCTGACAGAAAAATGCAGGGTACATGGAGAGCTCAATTGCCCTATCACATCAAGGTCACGGGTGAGTAATGTATTTCATATTTGTCTGGTGGACGAACGGGGATTGCGTTTGGTCAAAAAAGAAAAACGAATAATCACACCTTTTGTCCTGTTTTTCCACAAGAAGTACTGATGTTTTGCTAGACAAAAAATCGTCTGTTTTTTTTATGAATATTTTAAAGTAATGTTTAACTTTGGTTAATATTTATTCGAATCGTAATGGCAACCATTTAAAGTGAAATATTCGATGTTCAACAAAAAATGGATCTTTTTTTTAGTAATCAATAAAAAAATATAGAAATTCTTTGATGAAATACTGTTTCTTTGAATCCAAAATTAGTATCTGAAGTTTGAACAAAATCGGTAGATTTCTTTTCGTGAAATCATGGTCGACTAATTTTTGATAACGCTCTTTCGGGAAAAAAGAAATTAAAGTTTTGAAACACTTCCACTGTTGCCCGCAACGTACATTTTTAAAGCTCATAAATTCGATAACTTCCATCCGCCCGATCTAAAATTTTGATAGCGTACTGTCGGCATATTGAACTTGTGTAAACAATGTAACAAAAATCAATATTTCCAACGTTATAACTATTCATGACCTCTTAACATGCATGATATTGTGAATATCATTTCTGTGAATAAAACAGGAAAATGGAAGCTCATTGAAATCCGGAAACCTAATAAGAATCATTTCGAACTTTATTGCTGTTCACAGGGCACTTCATTTATCTCATTAACGAGCGCCATAAAAAATTTATCATTTTCGATTAAACCTGAAGAGTTTGCACTCTTCCCTCATTGTTCATCAACATACCGTTGATTAATACCATTCATCGATTTCGTGTTAAAATTGTCCTTTTGTGGAAAATATGCCCTTATTCAACGTGGTTCATGATATCCACGAGTGTTTGAATGGGACTGAAAGTATACTCAAAATACCTCATAGAACCTTCATTAAGCTCACGGATTTTGTGGAATTCTCTATAGGAAGACACCGTTGATGTGTTTGTTTCCAAGGCACCCCAGAATATTTGCAGTGCGCACGTCGTTTTTTGTAATTTACAAAAATACCGTTCCATACCCAAGAAACATTTTATTAATTCTTTTGGGAGGACTTCGTTTATAGAATCGTGTCCATAAACCTGCGTTTATCGTAGCTCGTAGATGTTTGCAGACTTAAATTGCATGGCGTAGGTGTCCGGACAAAGTAAGCAATTTGATATCGTTCATCGTTTGCGTCCGAACGATCTGGCTCTGTGGACTAAACGAAAAGATTTATCCTAAACACACGTCAACATTTTCAGCTCGCATAGTATTTCTGGGAAAGAAGAAGCGACGTTACACCCAGGGTCGCATTCGTCCTTTCTATTTTATGAGAGCGAACTGGGAGTCGATGGGCTCATAGGGCTTTACGCTACTGGAATGTTATATAAGACCACGGGGATGTGTTTGTTTTATCGTGTGCGAGCGAATCCACGTATTTCAGAGGTACGTAGCTCTCCGCCGCAGTGTTGATGCATCAACCAAACCAAAGAAGGAAAAGAAAGGAGAGAACGAGAACGAAACGCGACCAGCAAATTGTTCTCGCTGCGAACACGTGTACGTGTTCGTTCCCAAGGTGTTTTTACAGTCCACAAACGGGAAAACAAGTTTATTACGCGCCGCCAATGTTTGTGTACGAGCGCCCTCATGGGTGTTCGTGTGCGAGAATTGCACCACGAGTCGTAAGAGTCCGCCGTTACCATCGGTCGATGCGAAACGTCACTGCAGCGTTTTTTTGTTTTCGCTGATTTTTTACAATGCCATCTCTGAAATCGACGCTGACTCGTTAAGCGAACGCTATTCGAGACTTCTACGTGAAAAACAAAAAAACAGATCGTTATTCGTCCATTGGACTTTAAATTTGAGGAATTGAATTGGTGCAGTGGAAATACTAATGCATCTTTCTTTCCAGTTTGATTCCTCTATTTATTTTTATTTTTCTTGCTGACATATCGGCGAAGGGTGAAAAACATCTGATTTCGTTTCGAAACGTTTCACTCGCAATCTCATCCACCGTCCCCCAATACGGACACATATACGCGACAATATTATTTTCCAGTGAGCGCGATGGTCGGTGGAAATCCAGGCTCGCCGACAGTCAATTACATGGCCTGCTAGGCACATATACATTTCGATCTCAGGCTGGAAAATCGATTCTTTCTCTCTCTCTATTCCATTCCATGCCGGTCTCGATCCGTCGGTGAGAGTAACAATGTGAGTTTGAAGCCGGTACGGAACGAGATGTGACTTCTTATCGGTTGGATCCACTCTGGAAAAAATGTTCACCCTTTTGGCAGTGGGCTTCAACGACGACCTCCGGAACTCCCCGTTGACCCCTGGTGTAAAACCCCTCACCTCCCCAGTTTTGCCAATGGGTTCTCTTGGGTTCGAGAGCAGCAGCGGCAGAAGTAGGGAGCAACTCGGACGTTATCCGATTAGCCGGGCGCGAGTACGAAGTTCACGATTGAAAAGAATAATCGATCGCTGCGAGGCCGAGCGTGCCACGGATCGGTGAATCCTCGTTTCGTTATATATATTTATATGTGTATAGGCAAGAGACGGGAATAATGCAGTGTGGCAAAAGACGAGAAAGAGACTGGAAAGCGATCGACCGCACTCTTTTCCTGTCTTCCTATTCTGTACGTCCGACTCTCGGCATACACAACCCTGATGCGATTTCATCGTTCCATCAACCTATAATACATCTGCGAAATAACTTTTGAAACGCTTTTCCCTTTCCTCTTCGCCTATATATGGGAAGGGGGGAGGCTGGGTGTCTAGAGTAAAAGATATCGAAATGTTTACTTTTCACAGCAGTGAGTGAAAAAGGGGTCAGAACAAAGAGGGTAAAGAAATATCGAGGGAAGAAATGAGGAAGGGAGTTTAATGTATTTTTCTAGATTTTTCGGTCCGGTTGCAATCGCATTTGAAACCTTCCCGATAACTCACTTGACCTCCCATCCTTCACCCTTTTGCCTCCCGTCACTGCAGCATCGACGAGTAAGGAAACACCAAAGAGGTGCACTTTTCTCGGAGAGAAACCCTGGGATCCAAGTTTTGCCTGAGTCGAGAAGAAAAAAAGACGGCGAGAGAGAGAGAGAGAGAGAAAGAGAAGAAGGGAAAAGGGAAAAAGATGGTATGCTGCAGTGCTCTCCGAGGGATAGTTTCAGATTCTTCCAAGAATATGGCATGGCGAATAACCGAGAGAAGAAAGGCATGAACGACTAGAGACAGTGCCCTGAGATTGCTGGACGAGAGGAAAGCGTGATTGAAATATGGGAGAGAGACACTTGCTTCAACTATTTCATTGCTATTGCCTCGCTCTATTCTGTTTTCTGCACCATATATGGTGTATTGCGTTTTCGTAGTAACATATATATGTTCCTATTCCGTGAAAATGTAGAAAACTTTGAGAAGACACGAGTGGACTTACCTTCATAAGAAATAAGCATATCTGTGTAAACGCGCATAGAAGGGAAATAGGAAATAGTCGAAAGGGTGAATCGCATCATCGACTTAAGTGCAGATGTATGTACTCGTATCGATTACAATTATTGGAAACTTGTTTGCGAATTATCAAGACAGCGAGACATAAAACCAACCGAGCAACAAAGTGCTTCGTACTTTGCTGCTCTAGCTTTGCTAGACACAACAACCCAACTTCCATAAACCGGTATATTCTTCTATAAGCTTAAATATGTCGAGTTTAGTGCCCATGAACTACGATTTGCAGACTGCATTTTGTTTTTTGTTATCATTTGAAGAAAACTGTTGCAGAATCGCATCGAACCATTGTCGAAGGTTCAAAAAATTAGCAAGTCGTAAATTTGACGTAAGAAATAAAGAGCTTGGGAAACCACTGAAAAAATTCGCAGGTAACTAATTGCAAGCTAACCTCAACAAGAACTCGCAGATCAATTGAATGTGACGCAAAAAGTCGTCTCCATTTGTTTGTAATATTTGTTATCATTTTTAAGCCACAGACGTGTAATTTTTACAAAATAGTTCCGGTTTCATACTTTTATGTCTGGTATATATATATATATATGCGTCTAAACTATTTATTTATTATATCCATATATGTATATTTGCCACAGATGCGCGTAAATTTAAGTCACGTTTCTCATCGCATGATAGAGAACGACCGGCGCCTGACGCCTGATCCAACCGAGTCCATTCTACACAGAAACCCATTTTCGAAATACATACACCTGTGTGTGTGGATGAGTGTGTGGGTATGTATATAACAGCTTATGTGGCTGACGTCGCGTTGTATTATCCACGAGCTGTCGAGCTTTCTCCTTTACGTTGGACATAAATAGTAATGCCCCCGTCGTGGAATATCTCGTTGGCATGATTCCACCGCGAAACATCTTCGACGAAACGAGAGTTATACTCCATACCTTCCCGCTCTCTTGGAAATTTTAGAAATTGGATATGGACCTCCATCCTTTCTTTTTTTCTCCCAGAACGTCAGAGACACTAAAAAGCTTTGCAGTAAAATCCGAACATAATCGTCAAACTCGACAGCTCGACTATGGAGATAAAGAGAAACGAGTCTAATCAGTTTTTATTCAAAATTGGATATCGCTCGTGCCAGTGGCAATAAGAATGATCCGTTTCTAAGCAAATAGGAGTGTTGTTTAGTTATTCGTCGCGTTTCATCTAATTTTATCTCGGTCGATCGAAATATGTAGTTTTGATTTTAGGAATTGAATTCGAGGTAGTTAAGGTTGAATTTTAGATTAAGTTCGGTCTCGAGTTCGAAATTCTTACATCGATTCGGTTTCTACCTAACAAACTGAAATCCCAATGCAACTTTCAGTTCCTAAGCAAGTTTGAAATTGAATCTTTAATCGACCCTCCATTGTAATTAAGTTCAAGCTGTTTGAATATAAATTGGAGGTAAATGCAAATTAAGAATTAAGTTCATGTGGTGGAGTTCTAATTGAAGCGTTGACTAATTTGAAGTTTGCGCGAATAGATTTTATGAGAATTAGCAACCATTCGTCCATGTCCCAGAAAGTTATGTTTTTTTTCTAATTAAATAAGTTACGTATAATAATTTTGTATGCCATTGTGCTCATGTTTACCTTCATTTCTTGACCAAGTGACAGGTTTACTGAAATTTAACAAGTAAAAACTTAAACTTCAATTTGATCAAAAACTCTAAATAAAATATAAACATTCTTCAATCAATTTTTCAATCGCGATTTTGAAAATGCTCTTTTGAAAGAGATGCGTTCCAAGTTTTGACGAAACTTTGCCATCTTGCACGTCGACTACAATTTAAAAACCAATAACTGCGTTAACTTTCGTGAAATTGACTTAAAGTTTTCAGGAAATATTCTCGGAACGTCGTATTTGAAATAAATGTAAAAAAGAAAATCGATGCTTTTCCAAAGTTACAAACACCCAAAAGTAAGGAGAATAGGGGATGTTTTTGCTCGTACTCGGTTATAATGTGGCACGAGGAGATGAAGCGTAGATACGTCGGCTGTGGAAGGTGATTGGTGTGACGAAGGGAGGATGGGAGGAAGGGTGCCCGTGGCGAAAGAATGATGTAATCATCGAGAAGCCCTTGGGATGAAAAAAAGAATCGGATGGAGGGATTCCCCACCCTAGGCCAGAGTCAATGCCTTTCCGCCGTTCCGTTCCTCATCCCTAGCGACCGGTTCTCCGTCAGTCGGGATTACTTTTCTTTTTTTCTTCATGCTTGTCACGTGTATCTCCTGTCCGTGCGAGGACGCAGGCGGCGCCTCACCAGGGCTATCGTTGCATATACTCCGCCTCTGGCAAACTCTTTAACCACAACGCGAGATCCCTATGTCCTGAAGAGACTCTTGCGATCAATACTCGATTCATTTTTTTTCACTCAATCGTAGAAATTGCGAACATATATATATATATATATATATATATATATATATATATGGCATATAGAAATAATATTATTACATATCCGATCCATGCTTTCTCGTTCAAATACATAAATCTTTGAGTGATCTCTGATGATGGTGAGTATCATCTCATTGGGGAAAAGAACATGCAGGAATACATAAAGATATTGGTATAACATATTGACATATTGCATTCCATGAATATCCAATTTTATACGATATGTCAAAAATTGGATTCGGGAATTTTAACTACTATTTCAGCCTTGGATGGAGGGAATTGGAACCAATTTCATACTCTTCAAATAGTACAAAAAAAATATACCTCGAAAACACACCCACCTTCCCAATTACGAATTGGATGTGTCGTACCACACTACGCAATCATTGGTATTTCCTGTTAAAATGTGTTCTGAATATCTATATTTTCTGAATAGTATTTTTACAAACGATTCGGAATAGCTGCAATTGCAATTAATAATCATCGATACCTCTTATCGAAGTACATAGCAACTGTGAATCCCCAGAAAATAAATTGTCTCAACAATGAACGATATCCTGCTGATTATTTCATTAATATAATTAAAGAAATAAAATAAAAATCCAGAATTATTTTTTTACCATCAAACAACATCTTCGAAAAGCTAAAAAGTTTTCGTATGATTTTTGTAATGAAATAATTATTAGGGTTGGCTTTATTAGAGTGAATTTGATAACCTCGAAGAAGAATTAATTATTATTGCTGATAACGACGTAATATAAAAACTTACCAATTTATTTATGTCAGTAATCATTGTCGAGTTCTGCTTCGATACAATTTAACACGTGGCGTTTTATTTCTTGCATTGTTTGCTTGTGGCATTCAAACATCGTATATTATTGTTTCGTCATTATGTAATGTAAAAGAAGATCGTACAATAAGTCTAAGAATGGAAATTCGCAAAACGAGAGCTCGTAAGGAGAACGAACTCTCCGATGTTCTCGTGCGCGCGGTCTCGCACAGATTAATCGTATTCTTCGCATGGCCCGCCCCATTTCGCATGCAGCCGCTTCGCGATGCCGAGGGAATAGAGCATGTTACCACATTAGATATGCGAGACGCTGCTCTTCGGTCATAAATCAATTCCTACCCCTTTCCTTCCCCATCTTTCTCGCCAGGACTCCCACTTTTCCGTCCTACAGTTCTGAAACCACCCCTTTCTCTAATGTGTTCATAATTCACGCTTAACTCGGCACAAAGCGGGGATGGCCACATCGTACTGAAAAATTAATGCAGCGGGAATTATTCGAAGCAATTTCATTCTGAAACACATTTCGACCTACCCTCCGTGCTTCCTTTTTCTCACTCCTCTTTACTCCCCAAGTGAACGATAAGATATCTTATCAAATCCGAGTACTTACAGATTTTATCTTATAGAAGTAAATTTAACAGTTTTTGGGTCTGATTTAGGAGAGCACTAAAATATGGTTTAAATATATTTGTAATTGTAAGTTGCAACATATCGAGAATATAATGTAGCAACCTCTAGTTGAAGTCTTTTTGTTTAAGAAAAAGTTATCTACGAAAAACTTCCTAAATCTGTTCAAGGTAATCCCGATTGACAGTACGTCAGAATAATTAGAATAATATTTTAATCTAATATTTCCGTACAAGAAAGTTTATCTACACATTTTGTTTTGTGAGAATTTCCTTCGGTAGGTGTGTGAAACGTTTACCATGATTGCGAATCTTTATGACCGTGCGGTAAACGTTCCCCCAAGCTTGACAATGGCGCCGCAGCGCCACGCTCGTCGATACTTTGTACCACGCGGCCTAGTGGTTTCTCGCTTCTCCGTGTACACTCATAGCGCAATTTTGTTGACTAATATTTGTTCTACATAATATAATAGTCAATCATAATCATATATCGTTACCGGGAAAACTATATTAGGTAGAAGGTACATAAAAGTACGAGAACACATTGTCCATTACAATTTCAATCTTTGCATAAAATTGGGGATGACCGAAAACGTGAGTCACGTGACATGCAGCGAAATAAATTAACTCCATATTTCTACCAATCGGCGATCGGACATAAACCGAAACTCCATAGCGACGAAATTGATAATTGCGGATTGTAATCGTTTAATGATAATGCCTCGTTTTATTCAACAATTTCAATGCGATCGGGACTCGAGGTTATTATAGAAAGGGGAGACGAGTCTCTCATTAATCAACATAACCTATAATATCGTAAACGATTGTGCACCATTTTCAATCGTTCTCTTGTTCGAGATCTTCGAAATTTACGATTTTAGAACCGGGCGTACAGAGGTCAAAGACCTGCGATAAATGGACTTATCGATGGTTGTGTATACACCGGATGTCCGTTAGTAATTACAAAAGCGATCAACCGGAAGTAAATCGTACGTGTACAGAATTATTTTCCCGTTCATGATCTGAAAATTACGGAGGGAAAGAGATAGCGTACAATATGCACGAACAAATTTCTGTCGCAGTATTTGAATTCCCTGTACAGATAGTCGAATGTGGCATTATTATTTGCTCGTAAACTATCCGTTCCGGCGGCGTGGTCAAATCGGCGTACGGCGCGACGAGCGATTCGTCCGGAAAACGAACGTCTGCCAACCCTCAGGGAAAACTCACAGTTTACAGTGCAGCATATTTCTCCGGGACCGATGCACTTGATTCACAACGGAAAGAAGGGCAATCAACTTGCATTGGGCATAGACGATTATTATAACTCAACGAATTATATTCCTTCAACAATTTTCTATTTTTTGTTTTACCTCACGTTTAAGACAGGAGCTCGCTGTGACGGTCAGAAAAGGAAGCTTTTTTCATGAACTTTGTTAATTCAGTTATTGTCAATAGCTTTTTGGGCTCAATTGAAGATATATTATTCCTGTATATTAAAGCAGATGTAAGTATATTTTTATTGACAAAAAAAAGGTTTTTTGAAATGATGCGGTCGATAACTCTAGCAGTAATAGTCGGATATCTATAATTGTTACATGCAAATTTTCGTACTTGTAATATGGTTGAGCATAGCCATTTTTTAAAATTACTATTTCTTCAATGAACATATTTTAAGTAAAAATAATGCATTTTAATTTGAAACGCAGCTCTGTTTGAAAAAATAAATAAAATCAAGCTTGGTTGCTTTCAACTATAACTATTACAAGTACACAAAAATACTTCCTATTCAATGAAACAATTTTAACTGGGGTCGATCGAGAAATTAAGTTTCATCAGGAGAAAGTACGAAAAAGTACGAGAAATTCTGAAGGCTCAAAATCATTTTGATTATACCTGTATCACCGTCATTATTAACCGATGAGACGTATCAGTATGAGTTATTGCGATGCAATTATGATAAACTCGTAGTAATAATAATTTAATTATTCCATGAATTAATGCTTAGAAAATAATTGCCTCAGCATCAATAATTGTGGGCTAGATAAATGGCTACTTCCCGTATTGTCAGCTATCACTTTCCGGATAAAAAATCTTTCATTCATTTAAAAACCTATACCATTTTTCACAGATTTATACGAAGAGCTTGCAAAATCGTATTTTATGAAAAGAAGTCTCCACAAGGAAGTTGAATCTACATATCGTTTATAGTATATTTCCAATTTTTATATACTTTTTTTTTCATGAGAGAAGTGTCCACGCCAATATCCTCTTTATGCATGCGTAGTTTGCTGCGTCCTCTTCAGCCTTTATACCCGATTTTCATTTAACTTCCATCCATTTTCTCTTCTCCCTGCATTTCTCCTTTATGCTGTGATAATCAAAGAGACGAGTCGAAAATTACTTGTGCCGAAGTGAATTTGATGCAACAGGGTTGGAAATATTAAAAATCACTTACAAATTTTATCGTCTAGTTACTCCAGCAATGTATTTTTATATAGAATTTTAATATCGTCAATGGCGATTAAATGAAAACGCAGTACTGCATATTAATTAGTCAGGTTATGGTGACATATCCAATTTTGGTATAATTAGCTATAATATTAATTATAATTAATTATAATTAGGCCCAATAATTTACGACCATCTTTTCACTATAATTGAATACAGCGCTTGTACCTCTTTTACTAATTGCGTTGTAACAATTAAATAAAGAATGTAGGTCGGATTCCTATATAATAGTTCCATAATGAAACGTCCGAAATAAGTAATCAAATAATATGTTCGAGCCATGATTATTCTATCCACAAAAGTTGAATCTACAGAATTCAATTTTTTAGTTTTCATTAATGTCTACCACGTCATCGTGTATTATTTGGCTGTGCAAGCGCGCTTTTGTCCTTTTTCCCATACACCATTCTTTGTGCCTCTTTCACTCTTTAATGACTGAACGAACGAATGATCGAACAAATACGCTCGGGTGATTTGATCTGCCTGAGCAAAGCTTTACCAGTGGCACAGCGTACGAGAGAGCGCACATCCACACGATTACACAACGAACGAGAACGTCAGCCTCCCAAGTTCTCTTACGAGCCCGAATTCTATAATATAATCCATAGTGCAACATTTGCATATATACATGACATCCCATTTTTATTTATCGATGAAAATAAATCGAGAAAATGAGGTCGCATTTGAAGAAAATGAAGCCATACAACATGAAAGTTGAATGGCTTTGAAAGGGATACGCGATGTTCATATTGAGAGTCTTTCCATCTAAGCATTGAGAAATTTATAAATCAATCATTGCGGACTTGTTCCTCTCAATGGAAAGGCAAAAAGTCTTTTCGGTTGGATGGAAAATTTGTATTCGCGAGGTTTTTTTCGACTTTCGGTGTAATAATTTAAATATTTAAAGTAGTGATCAGTGAACAAGCTCCGTCGTTCACCCTCAAGTCCCTGAATTCCACCTGATGTTTCTCATGCATTAATGTTGCTTTGCAATTTCCATTTGATGCCTCATCCGGGATGAGGATGGAGAGAGAATAACCAGGTTTTCCGACGTCTTCTTTCCAACGTCGAGTTTTATCAATTTCCCTTACCGCACATACGCACGACCCCTCGTACATTTGTGCCAAAATGTATTCGTTGAAAAGACATCGCAGCTACGTGACTCTCCCTTGCACATCTCATCCCGTTTCTTTTTCTCTCCTATACGAATTTCTTTCTCGCTCTCCGGTGTCTGCGCGTAAATTCCACGTTCGCACATTTTTCGGCAGCCAGGACCCCCATATATTTGTAAGCGGAACGGCTTCGGCTTATCTCTCGCAGAAGTGAGAACGATAGAAGTGGCCCCGTGGGAGAGAGAGAGTCTCGCGTGCGGGTCCTTCCGCCGATCGCGGAGCCCCCGTAACTAGCAAACATGTACTAGGGCTGCTCGCTCTCCTGACGTTCACTCACGACTTCCCTCCTCCCTGTCCCCTTGCCCTTCAACGAGCCGCGTCGCGCAGCACCTCCTACCGCCATCTGGCGTTAGTTTCGTGCATCTCTTTCCGGTTTACTGTACCGCCACTCCGCTACAGTAGCGGAGTGCTTGAACGACTTGGCAATAGGAAGGGGGCTATCTCTCTTGGGCGCCGGATATGTAGCGAGGTGGAAGGTGGAAGCATACCCTCCTCAATTTTCCCTCGTCGGAGCGGCAATATAACCTACCTTTCCCAGTGATTTAACCTGTCCAAACGCTTGAGATCGACGTCCCATGCAACTTTATACCTATGTATTCACTGCATACACGTACAAATATACATATATATATTGTATCGTGAAACAGACTACAGAGATTCCTTTTCGCTGGGAAACCGGGGTGGTATACGAAGATGGACGTAACAAGCCAGGTCTAGACAGAAGCATGGTGGACATGTACTCAAGATGGAACTTCAGAGCTTCCAGTCCATGGATATTGAACGCCATTTTCATTCGGAACAATAAATTTTAAAAACATTATAGTACAGTGAGTCCAAGATAGAATTGGACATTTTTTTTCTATTGCATATTTTTACAGGGTTTTAACAAACTTGTGTAATATTATTATTGTTTTATAATTTATTGTATATGGATTGTTCTTTAGTCATGTTAATATTTTGTACTTAGCTTTTTCCGTTTAATTATAATCGACTTACTCTTTCAGTTACAAGGTCGTACCTAAACGTTGATGACTAGTGCGAAACAAAATTCTTGTCAATAAAGTGAAGTATAACTGCACATGCATAATTTGAACATATAATGAACAGAAAAAGATTAAACAGTCTAACTTTTTATTTAATCACGCATCTCATCCTTGAGGCTCGATGTCCTATGATTCGTGCTTAGTGTGGTGATTCCTGCTTAGTGTGGTGATGGGAGTTGGATCCTCATCAAACTCAGATGTGACTACGCCGTAATGTAGGATTCGATGATTAGCATAGGCGTTACAATTATCGAGGAATACGTCCATTTCATTTGGTGTATACCTCAGAGAGGAAGTATTCCCAAAGTCCCAATCAAGGAGAAGAAAGATTCGCCGAATTCCTCAGTAATGCTGCGGATCAAACGTATTCTCATTCATATTCTTGGTTCAAAGCATTCGTACTATCAAATTCTCATTACAAATGATGTAGACAATTATTTATATTACTAAACGTATCATTGCTCCGGGGTAATGTCGATATTCAGTTCTTGGAATGAATTTATATTTGGAAAAAGCAAACTTGATGGGCGAATATAATTGTTCATTCCTCGAATTCAATGTAATCATTGATCGAGCGCAACCGCACGTTTAGTAATGAACAACATTCTTTTTCAGAATACTCTGTATTATTTTTCGTTTATCACAGGTAATCGAATACGCTCGTTTAAAGTGGGGAATTCTCGGTAAATATAATGGTTGTTCAAAATTGTACGGTTGATTGAATAAATCGGATATCATGGTCGTTGTTATCGCAGTTACGCTAAAGGATTATTGCAAAGTCCTTTATAACGATCGCTGACCTCTAAACCCTAAATTCTCATAATTCGATTATCAACGATAAAACAATAGCTATTAAATGAATATACATATCACTGTTTACTTTTACACTATTGACCAATTGGCGAAAGTTCTGCAGATATACGTTGTAGGTTACAGAGAAGCTGTTTCGAAAATCCGAACATTTCCAGCTAAGTGAACTGAGATATCAAAGCGCGAAACTGATGGATTGGAGCTGTTTCGAGGATCGCGTGTACTGCTAAATTATTGGCTATTGCGTATAGATATATGTATACTGACAAATATACATACATATATAACCAAAGTCCTCAAAGGACATTGTGATTCAGAGGAATACACAGAGTAGTAGTCCCGTGTGGTTAGGTGAGAGCCGGGGGAGAGCGTGCACGGAATGGTTTCGCCGTCGTTCGGTGTTGGGCTTATATCCCCCATACGTCCAATTAGGGAACTCGTGCTACATCGAACCCTTCTCGTGTCTCAAAGTAGTCGTGACGTGGTTCCCTTTTCTCTCCCCCGCCATTCTACGTCCATCCATTTCTTTACTTTAGCTCCTTCCGTCGCTCTTTCTTCATCCCTACCACCTTGTATGATACCCCACTCGTTCGCACGAAAGGCTTGCAACGTTGCGTTTGCTTTCCCACAAAGTATTTCGCTTCTGATTGGGGACACCTACCATTGAGGTTTGTCTCTATACTGTGAGTGCTCATGGTGTATATACCTGTTCTCGTGGTAGATCGATGCCAACGAACGGTCATGAGGTTTTCGCTGTACTGCGAGGGCTGTTTATCCCCCCCCCCCCCTTCCAGGCCATCGTTCCTCTTTCGCGCGCCATTCCGCCCCCCACTCCCCTGTGCATTGTGCGCTACCACCTCATCACTGTCCTTTGCAGTATTTGACTATTTAATATCGCGCGATCATCAGTCTACTCGGCCGTCACCGACGATTTCTCCCATTACACCCTCGCATTTCCAATTTTGCAAACGATTATGCGGCCTGCCTTTCACCTATGTGGAAACCTAGTCACGAGTATGTGCTTGCGGGCTTCATAATAGAGGTTATGTGTATGAATTGCGGATGCATAAATGTGCAGATTGGCTGCATAAACGTCACATGATGTATCTTTGTGTAAAATATCGTATTCGTGTAGAAGATAATAACTTATGTAATAGCAATGTGGTATATATGAATTATATATATATATATATATATATAGTTCATATATACCACATATATACCATATATATATATATATATATAAGCGTGTGTAACAAAGGATGCAGTTATCTAAAAGTTGTTGATTGTTGTTAGTGGTTATGTTCTGGCTTTGAAGAGAGCGGGTTGGTGATTAACGAGAAGGTCAATCGTTAAACGGTCCTGCCGGAATATAGAACGAACAATTTTATATTATGACTTTCGTGACTATCTAATCGAAAATCTGGGAATATATGATTTACAAATTTAATTAGCGAACTTATGATATGAAAAAATATAATTTTCCATTTATACAAATCGATTTAGCGTGTAGGTACCTATGTCTGCTGCCCGATGTACGTGAACGAACTTTGAAGTTCGAAATCTGAGACCACGATGTTCAAATTGGTGTCATGATTTTAGAAAATGGCTCGTACGAATATATATATGTGTACATATTTCCATACAAGGTATTACATATATATGGCTTGGTGTTCGCAACGAAGGGTGAACCAGCAGGCGAAATCCATGCCTGCCACCTGACGCTACGAGATTCACCAGCTTGGGTTTGGACACGCTTCAGAATTCTCACTCTCGACATTGTCTCAAATTGTTCTCGCGCTATATAGCCCATATACTCTTAGTGCAAGAGGAGAGAGAGAGAGGCCTGGCATGTATGGCTGGCAAAACGCGTTCTGTGCCAGTTAAGTCGAGAGGATCAAGAGGACCTTCGCCTCATGGCTGATAGTTCGCGAAGTGTACCAGATATACGTAACTACCGTACTGCACACGCATACATGTGTCTATGTGGTATACATATATGTATATATATATATATATATATATATATATATATATATCATCGAGTGAAGCCAAATACACTGTATCTCGCGTCCTATTACCACACGCGTATCCGACTGTGTAATGTGACATTCTCTGATCGGGTTACAAACGTTGATTCGAGCTCGACAGACCGAGTAATTACCACGGCTCGAAGACATTCGAGTATCTCTTGGCAATGGTCAAGATGCGGTGAAGGTTGACGGAAGGCAGGGCTAGAGCGTGTCACGGTGTTAATGACTATCCAATAGCCTGTGAAACACATACACGGATTCCCAAGTACTCTTTCTATATATTATCGACCACACGTAACACTTGTGCTGACCAATCGCGCGACACTCCGTCAGCCCAACCGCTTTTTATTCGGCAGGCAGATTCCACCAATGGAAGAAAAAAGAAGATGTTTACCCGTAAATCCAGCAGCATCGTGTTAGATTGATGCCAAGCACTGATAGAGAAAGAATGTTGGTAAATGAGACAGATTGAGACATCGAATACAATATATTGTCGTCATTCATGATTGCAGTGCAATTGTATCGTTTGTTCTTTCAACGTTGTTCATCACAGATGGAAAACCTTGAGGTACCATAAGCGGGACAAATTCAATAGTGCTCGATCCAGTCTTGAGGCGACCACTTGTCGCATCGATACCGCCATTATTACAGTATACTGGCACAATGATTTCATTTCTTGTAGTTGGGATTAAAATTAGAGCCTGCAGCGTTTCAGTCAATCAGAAACGTGGCAAATAAGAGATTGGGCACGCTCGCACTGTCAAACGTTTTTGTAAACACGAGATTGGACTGTTCAATGCGATCTTCGAATCCGGCGGGGCTAATGGTCGATCCGTGTAATGTTGGTGTAAATAAGTCAAAGATCACAAGATATACGATACTATAGATAATTCTTGTTGGGTATATTGACTGGATCAATTGCAAAAACGGTGAAAATGTGAATAGCGTTCTTTTACGAACAGTCGAAGATACCACCGTAAAGAAATCATTATCTCTATCTCTCTCAATACTCTAGTACAAAACGTCGCCGCTAAGAGCGCTGTCGATCAGCTCCTCCATTCCTGCCCTCTTGGTCGCATATACACAATGACACTTCCATGAATGAATGGTTGTTTATTTTACACATCAAGCGATTGACAGTTGGATTTCTTAAAACGATTCATTCATATTCAGATTATTTCGCTTTTTCAAATCCATATATCATCGTATCATTACAGAATATTGTATGACAAGATGCGATGGCTGTTTTCACATCTAAAATTATCTTATACATTCTATGACCCGTATCTGCAGTTACAGTCCGGGTAGGAGGCAGGAAAATAGTTGTACTTTCCGGACCAAGGAAGGGCGTGTCGAAAAAGTCATATTTCGTCGGGAAGGTCGAGAAAACTCGAACCTGGTGAAATTTCGTATGCATGCAGTGCGCAAACGAGAGAGTCATACAGAGTACGGACGATGCAGTACATGTGCATGGATATAATATATGTACGTAATACATATATATGTGTGTATACATAAGCATATAATACAATGTGCATACACACGTATATATACAAGAAAGATTTGGTATTGCTGGATGACGCCAACATGTAAAGAAGATAGGCGAGGGTGTAACGCCAGTAGAAGAGCGAGGTGATTGCAGTCGGTGCGGGTTCTACACATACGTAGAGAAGCTTTTTATACGCTGGATGGGGCTCGATTCCAGAGTAGAGGTTTGTTCGTTGTGCGAACGACATTCTCGATTTTTCTCCTGGAAAATAAGAAAGCGTTGGGTGGTAAGAAAGGGATGGGTGAGATGCGCGAATATAAGATACCACACCCCTGTACCAAATAGACCCATACCACCTTGCACACGTCGAATAAAGTTCCAACCGAGCGAACGCGTTTCGCACTGTAACCGAATGGTCTCCTTTCTCCCTTGACTTCCGCCTCGTAGGTCGTAGAGATAAGTTTGTCAATATTCGATGTTCCTGATGATCGGCGCAACCGGGACTAGGGAAAGGTCATAGGCGCGAATACCCTAGATTTGGTACTGTATGTATTATTTTTCAGGCTTATCAATAAAAATTATGTTCTTTGGGGAACAAATGTTTATGGTTGGAATTACTAGGTATTTCTTTTTTTTATATATGACGGGAATGAAGATGTCCCATTTAGTAATAACAATTCAAAAAAATTGTAAACCGAACGACCCGCCAACTTTAAAAAATAACTCGTTTTCGAAGGTATTAATATTTTTGTAACTTGAATACTCAATAATTGTTATATCGAGGGAAGTAAAACGAGAATATGATGGAAGATTACATTTGAGGTTTAATACGAGAAAGTCTGGACAAACATAAAAAAAAATGGTTTAAAATATTCATTTTTGAACATGATTTTTTTAAATGTTATATTTGTATGCTATTACTAATCATTATTCTTTTATTTACAATTTTTCTGATTATAATTTATAATAAAGTTATTCAAAAATCGCTCATTTTTCTTAAAATTCGAAAAATTTCTCTAGTTTCTACAAAAGGAAACTTTGAAACAAAAAAAAATGATGTTTTCCTTTATTAATAACGTCGAAGAAACCAAAATTTGACGTCTGAAGCTCGTAAGTAAATTTCGATATTATTGAAATTTTGAGTTGGGTCCTGGCTCAGTTGCAGAGGATGGAAACATTTCGGGAGCTAGGGAAAAAGAGATAGAGGGAAAGTGAATTGAAAATCACGGGCCTCAACGACGGAAACGTCGCGGAAAACGGAAGCGCACCGGCCGCACGAGCGAGCGCTCGCGGGACGAATGAAATGTAATGCGAGAGAAACGTCCCTACATTCAGTGGTCGTTGGGCCACTATATTTTTTTTGTTTCTCTTTGCAACATAGTGCGTATATATGAATAATATTTTATTTTGTCGGTTGAATTATACGTACACACTTTCCTACATGTGTATGTAAATACATACGTGTTGGTGAGTGCAAGGGCGGTGGCGGGGGGGGGGGGACGAATGTGGTGCGTTTGAAACAGGTCAACGGAACATTTCGTATTGTGATTGCGTGACAAACGCGCGTGTCGTCATGCGAAATATTTTCCGCCGGAACATTAAAAAGAATTGATGATGCTGGAACAAAAAAATGCTTATTTTTGACGACAAAAAAACGACAAATTCTGACTCGAAAGGTCGTTATTTATAAATGTAAATTAGGAAGTATGTCAAGCTAAAAAAGCTCAGCATTCAGCGTCCTCGCGAATGTAGAAATTACGATTTTTAGAAGCGACGATAAATTCAATTAATCGAACGTGTTTCTTTATTGTTAACGGAAGAAAAGCTTTTTCACGCCGATACAAAAATACGGATAATATTTTATTTTATTATTTATCAAAAGTATTGCGTTCCGGTTTTTGAAGAAAACGAATGTGTATGAAAAATACTGAGCAAGCCAACGTTCGGAAAATATACTCGTCAAAAATAAGGAACGAAAGAAAGACTCGATAAAAAAAAATCTCGCAGAAAGGAAACCCAATAGAAATTGTTTTCCCTTTATTTTGCCGCAATATTTCAACAATGGTTCGCTACTAGGCGAATTCCAAACAACGGATATCTTCAGGTTTCTATCTTGCGTAAAACAAATATGATTGATGATTGGTAAATAAATTTAGTCAGCACAAAAAAAAAGAAAAACTTATTTTTTGTTCACTCCAAGGCTAAAATCGATGCCCTGCACATTTACTTATATATATATATATATGTTCGAGTTATTACGATACGAAGGGATGGAGGGGATGACAATAGTCCCTCTCCGCCCTGACAGGAATTTGATAGTCAGTCTGCCACAGGCAGCTACAGTAGATAATTAATTCATTTAATTAAATATTGAAAAACAAAAACATTTTCCTTTTTTTTTTATTGAATCAACAAAGTCACAAATATTCCACTCATTATCTAGTACAATGCCAGTATACCTTAATTCTGCGATCCCACCGATAATATTATTAATAATGACCCCAATGACCTTAATATATTTGAGGCAAGCCTTCTTATCCTGTCTATTAATAAAAGTTCAAATCAAACAACCAAACTAATCTTAACAAAATTACCAAAAACATAAAAAAGAAATAAATAAAATTATAACACGAATTCCCAGTTATTTAATAATTACAGTGATTTTCCAATAAGAACCTAAACCTGATCAAAAACGCGATCAACGTCGCTGACTATCAGCTGCTGTCTTATTAAAGGATAAACAATAAGATGAAGATAAATAAATAAAATATTAACTCGATCCTTTACAATGAACCTTTACCTGAAAACCGACAGTTACGTCACAAAAGCATATAAACATTTATAAAGATAACTATCACAGTTACCACGAATTTCTAGTCGTTTGTCCTCGATTCATGACCTTAACTCTTCTGCTGCTGCAGGCCTCGGATAAAAGGCAACGATATTTCTCGGATAAAAAGAAGGGCGAATAAAATGGAAGACAAAACATTGTTGTGAACGTAAGTGCATAGCGAGGCAGGGGGCTACGGCGTTGGAGAGAAAAGCACAATCGTTTAAATATATCCGATGCAAAGCTAGACTCTTGCGGTGTATCCAAATACTATATATATATATATGTTCGTATAGTTACCTAGGACACGGTTTATCTCGTGAGATAGGCGCACGCCCGCAAGCGCGGAGAGCTTTTATGGGGCTCGTTCTAAAAGGAACGGGCATCGAGATACGTATACGTAACGTGTGGGACGCATATATTTGTATATATAGCTATTCCATGTGCGTGTGCTGCACCATGTATATATCGTGCACAGCGAGAAAATAAGCCCTAAAAATAAGAGAGGCGTAGGTATATGACGTCAAAGGGAGACAAAGAGAGAGAGGGAGAGAGAGTCTCTTCGAAACGTAAAAGAATATAAGTGCACGAATAACCCAAGAGTCGAAATAGCATGTATAATGCCAGTTTATAGTGCGATACGAAAGAGCCTCGTTCTTTTCGTTGGGAGATAAAGAAAAATAAATTTATTCTACGCGTGCATATAAATGTGTGAATATCTCGGAGTAATAAACCGAAACCTCGGTTCTACCAACACTATTTTATTAATACTGTTTTTTTCTTTCTTTTAACTATTTTGTTCGTGTTTTAGGTAGGCATGTTGTTTCCTCAGATGAGGAATGAACACTCGTAAGCAGTTAGCAGCGTGTCGGAATGTTGGATGTTTCACCGAAGTTTAAGAGTGCTACTTGGTTTATTCCAAGAGTTTCGTGCTATTTTATGGAATTTTTCGTACGAAAGTATTATTTTTTTTGTTTGTTTTATAGCTTCGAGCCTCGTATTGATACGCGCTTTGGGTTAGTGTGGGAACAAGTTGATTACCTTCATGCTGGTGCGAGTGTCGTATTGAGGAATCCAGCAGAAACAAAGACGCATTCGCTTTTTATAATGTACCTTACTAACAATAGCGACGGGAAGTATGGAAGTTTGAGAAAAATTATTATCATCAGCTGGCGATGATTCGACGGAGAACATCAGTTTTATACAGGAATTTTATTTTGTTTCCTTAGGTAAAAAAATAGTAGGAGTATAATTCCTAATGTAGTTTATATTGTAGGTGTAAGTACTCATTAAAAACGGGTGCATAGGTCAAATTTCAGGACAATGGGACGATTATGTTTGAAGTTTTATAGACCGCTGGGTTAAGGGGGAAACCACTTTAAAGGCCGAAAAATCTAAAGTCGAAATCGGTAAAAAGTTCCTTATTATAGAAGTATTGAGCACGGTTTATAAATGTTATAAAAAACTGTAGTAAACAAAATGTCAGCATTTTCCCAGCTGCGTCTTTTCTTTTTCATTATTGCTTGGCTGAACCCATTGCTGCAATTTCAAAGATACAATAACGAACCAAAAAGAATTAAATTTTCTTCAGCTTTGAATATTTCAAAAAGTTGGGTAAAAACTTAACTTTACAAGTTTCAACATCCAAGACAGAGAAGAACGTCAACGTACAAAAGTATGTAGTTCTAACCAAGTTGTTTGTTACCTGTAGCTATACAAAATTTAATTAAAACTAAAATTTATTTTATGTTTGTCTTATTCCTAACAATCGTTCATTATACACCCATATCATTTAATCAGAATTAAAAAAAAACACCCATATCATTTAATCAGAATTAAAAAAAAGCTCATATTAAAAAAAAAAATAACTATTAAATAATCTTAGGCGGTTTTGTGCGACGTCCGGTTAATAGGACGTAATATCGCAGGTCGCTTACCGGTCACTCTAGCCCGATTCTACTGTACGTATATACTTGTCTTATATATTTGTTCGAAACTTTGTAGTCTCAATTTCCGCGAGAAAAGCCCATGAACGAGGGGGATGAAACGCGTCAAGGGGTGTTACGAAGGTGGTGCAAACCACAACCGAGAAATATCGAATCTACAGGATTCTCTCGGCTACGTACAAACGTAGTCCAACACAAGAGACTGTATCAGGATGTGATGTGGACGGTGTATAGAGACTAACGGACCGTAAAGTAGACGATACTTATACGAAGACCTAGAACTTCTGCAACGAGATATCTCTGTACGTGCAGCTTCCGTGCTTCTGTAACAGTCTCCCCTTCTTTTGTCCGTTATCTTCAGCAAAGTGCCAACAATGAAATTCGTGGTGTTTGTCAACTTTTCGTGTACACACCTACACTTGCTATAACGTATTTCGCACCTGCAGATATTGCAAAGGTCTGGAGCACTTTCAGAATTCTTCGTTTGTTTATTTTTCCATTGTGCACTTATCTAGATTTATCAGAGATTGATTGATTGATTGATTGGTTTATTGTTATGCCAGAGCAAGTTATGAGGCAATTTCAGAACTACAGTACATGATTCAGAAAAAATTTATATCAGAGGGAAAGGGAGAAAGAGCGAATTCATCCAAATCCAGAACTCACTGGCTTTTCTCATCAATCCTTCGTTTTATCAGACAGAAGCTTTGTATTCTAAGCCAGCTATCGATACAGTAATTTTGAAGTAAAATTCCTCATCTTTCTAACGAGAGATAGCCCATTATTGTAGCCCAAACTATTTTTGAAAAGTAAATGGTTGAATTGTTTTTTGACACAATTTTTTATTTATGCATATAAATTGTATAAAAACTTGGCGTCTTAATACGAATATTTAGTAAACTGGAAAGAACCTATTACAGGCTTACAGGTGTATGTATCAACACGTGGATATTTTCTCCCATACATGCATATACACTACCGGCGGAAAGTTTCCGGACAAAAATTGAAAACAGTGCCGAAACGGTTTTTTATGCCATTTCGCCGGTAGTTGGCCTAGGCCAATTTAACCGATGCCATTTTAAAGAGCAAGGATTTCCCTTCATTTTGACTTTTTTTTTTAAACAATTTTGCGATTTTTTTTACAATTGGCACTCAGTTTTAAAAACGACAATTTTTGGTCGTTTATTTGTTCTTTTGCAAGTGGACTCCCTTCGCAGTAAAAATTTTTTTATCGAATTTTGTTCACCATACTCATAAAGAGGGAAGTTTAAGCTTCAAGTTCATTTTTTAGAAAATTGTCTACGATTTTTTTTTTTCAAAGATATATCGTTTGTTTTTTTGAGAAAAAATAGACAATTTGAAAATTTCTCCATAAGACGAAAACAATGAGGTTTACAACAAAACCTCAAGATGGCAAAAAGTTGTATTACTTCTTGCTGAATTCAGGAGAATTTTTTCAGATTTTTTTTCGAAAATTTTTATCCAACTATTTCCGGTCAGCTCGATTAATCTGAATACCATGAAAATAATAGAATTACATTTTTTACTTACATATTAAACTTTGGTCTTTTCGGAGGTTTCTTCAACGACGGAGTTTCTTCGATAAATAATATAGGCCATACATATACACATATCGTTGACAGGAGCAGCTAGAAAGCTGGCTAATCGCAAAACGGTCGCCACAAAATTGCATTATGCCTGCAATACACTCCCTGTATGACAACGTACATCGTACTGTGTTCCCTTTGCGATTATCGTTTTACCGAGAAAACTTCCCTTCTGTCGTACAAAGCTTTTCATTTCCCTTCCCCCATACATATACGGTACGCGAACAGAGTCAACGACGTTTAATAATAGTTCAGTAACTAGTTATTGGCACTCTGTACTAACCCTACATTCCCTCAGTCTTCACAGGCCAATCACTAAATGGATCCGTCAAGGAACGTCCAATTGTGGTCAATGACTGTGCTGCTCGCGCAACGTGTCCACTTTCGTAGAGAATTTTTCATTTAGAGCTTTTCAGGACGACACCACATACGCGCAATATTCTCCTTTCGTGTTTATTTTTTTTCATCATAATACTTTTTTTAGAGACTTTTTTCAAACCTCGTTTCAAACGCTTGTCGTCCACTATATGAAACTTTCTTGTGTCAATCTCTCCGTGTTTTCGCGTGGGTATTTGCGAACGGATTATATTTCACGTTTTAAGACATACGATAAGTAATTTGTCACACGAGTGGTGAGATAAGAATTAGTCAATTATGAAAGTAAATTAAATTTTAGTGATAGAAAGAGATTAAAGTATAAAATCACTGAAGGAAAGGTCAACCGTTTCGTAGGTTCAAAATTAACCGCGTCGATGAATTGCTGTGATCAACAGTTTAAAAATGCAAGTAGGGAAAAGTTTTGTTATTTCTTGTTAATTAGAAAAAACACCACTACGTCATTAAATTTCCCCAGAGTATTTTTTTTTTCATTGAACGTTTTGAATCCTCTCGTACAGCACTTATAAAATTGTCAATTAATTTTGATAAACCATTTAATTATTTATTAATATGTTGTATCCCATTCGAAAAATCAAGATTTCCATTATGGACCACTTTCTCAACCTCTGAAATTCTCCAGTAGACTATACAAAGATTGAAGTAAGGGCAACCCTACTTTTCAGAGGTTATACCATGGGCTTACATATATCCGGGACAGACTTTCTTTATTCTTCGTCAGTCTGATGATATAGTCGATCGAAGAAGCGATTGGGGAGCTCTGTGGGACATCGAAAAAATGGTGACTAGGGTTGGGCTTCACTATGACCAGAAATTGACAGTTCAATTTCGGGTCTCGAGAACTCATTGAGTAAAGCTCCCACAAAAAACACCTTACCTTCGAGCACTTGTAACCCTTCGTTTGGAATGTCAGTTCGTTTAGTTGAGCTACCCTTACTCGATGGTAAAATAAAACGTCCATTTGAATTTGTTGTATTATTTAACGTTTAATACCTTTCTGATAATTTTTTATATCGAACCAAAAATATGGACACATTCATCAATCGAGGGACATTGATTAATTAAAGAAATTACTATGAAGTATTAAATAACTAGGGACAGGATTGTAAGAATAATATTTTTACAGGTTCTACGTGTTTTTTTCATTATTTAGGATTTTAAGGCAAGTTTAGATCTGGGTTAAAATTTCATTTATTGAAACACTCAAATATAGATCGATTCGAGGGTGACGAAAAAAAAGAACGTGTTCCTTCGAACCCAGACGCCATTTTTATTTTTTGCCTTTTTTGGGTAGTTCTGAGATGAAAACGATTTAAACCCTAACCGTCCTTTTTCCCTTCCCTCTAATTTCAATATTCCATTTCGCCTTGGCAAAATCTCACATTGATTGACATCGGTAGAGTAATTCCAAACAAACTCGTCCAATGCGTGGGTGCAAAAAAAAATTTAAATCAAGGTATACAAATAATATTTGGATGGAAAATTGTATTAGTCCGATGAAAATAAAATCTTCAAAAATTCTCCATTCGATTCCGAACAATTTTTGCGAGGGCGATTCCATTTCTTTTGTAAGCATCGCATCCCCTAGCGTCTATCTCCAACATAAGCAAAGGACACTTCAACAGTCACCAGAGCGCAGACATACTTTTTCCCCCGTGAACATTTGTCGAGGCTCGAAAAATAAAGTGAGACCATCTGGAAGGTTGAAGGGTCCATCCCGATAGCTGCGTCATCGTTACGAAGAATCGACATCGCGAACGTATCGTCTCGAGAGTGCGATTGAACCAGCCTGGATCCCCCGAAGGACATCACACGCCGAAAGGCAAAAATCACAATATACTAACCCCAACGTATATTTTCCAACTTTACATACACTTTCGTTTTGCGCCTCCTATATACATGGAAATCCTGATACGATTCTGTGAGGTGAACGGTTTTAGGGTATGCCAGATTGACTTACCTTTGGGCTATGTTACCCGTGGGATTTGCAGGATCGAATACGATGGGCATCAGGGAGAATTTTCCATGTATGAGGAATACTTTTATTTTAAACTTGTATAGAAATGTTTAGAAGAGACGCAGAAATTGTAAAGTAAACAACGGAATGTAAAGAGGTTTAAAGTTCTTCCATTCGAGATTATAAGTACATTTTAAATAAACCATTTCAAGCAACATCTTCGACATTGGTTTGTTGAAAAAAACGTCATGATAAAATTAAGAATGTAACATTTTATGGAAAATTCTCAATTGCGAATGATAATTATGAAGACAGTTTTTGAACCAAAAAAGAAGTTCACCTTTGTGAGGTGGAAATGTTCCTAGAGCCCTTCGAAACTTCGAGTACGTCTCGTGAATTAAATATTTTTTATCACAACTGATAAAAAATACCCATAAAATCGGAATTTTATGATAGAATTCGAATGTAAGAAGGTTGTTCTTACATCGTAAGAAATTCCTGGTCCGAAGTTGAAGTAAATAACAATTTACAAGGTTTTCCTTCTTTTGATCAAGAAATGCCCTTAAATTGAAAGTAGGTATGTGATATTCATAACACACATGAGATTTTCGACCAGAGAATGTACTTGTGGTGTTATTTTTATCAAAAAATGTGACCAGGGCTACATAAATGTAAGCACCTGCGATCATCGACAAGCATGCCTATAAATAAAATATTTGACCTACATCCCATTTTCATCGCTATAGATTTGTCTTTAACCCTTTGAGGCATGCATTTTTTAAATGGTCGTGAAAATTGTCACTCGAGGGTTTTTGGGGTCACTGATTACCAATCCGCTATTAGGTTTGCGAAATTCAAGATGGCGGACACCGGAATTTAAATCTTCAAATGTATCTATGAGATTTTGAAAATTTACTCTTTCTTATAGCACAACCCAGTTCTAGCCCAATTTTTAAATTTTCTTTTATTTTAATTATTTTCCTTTTTTGAATTATCTCTTAATTTTGTTATTTCTTTGCCATCTTAAATTTGAAAAATCTGACATCGGATTCGTAATCAGTGGCCCCAAAAGCCCATTCTCATTAAATTTTTAATTATTTCCTTAGATAGAATCTTAAAAAATGAATTATTCCAAAAAAACGTAAATTTTTTTAATTAGTTTATTTACAAATCTTACATTGTAAAAAATTATAACAATTAGGTCGTATTTTTATATTCTTTCACTACTAAAGTCACTAAAAACTGCAAACAAAAATTTAGGAAACCCTTATTTTCCATCCAATGCCTCATCCGGTTAATTTATTTCGAAAAAAAACCTTGTACCCAACCCGAAACATTGTTGAAAACTTCTATCCCACATCGTATTTTGAAGTTCTACTAACGTACACTACTCGTACTTTTTTCTAATTCCACTATTCCCCGTCATACTCACGAAAATCATTTTAAAAAATCCAAATTTGATCAGTTTTCAAGTTTTAAATTGCTTGCTAAAATGTTATTTACCTGAGCACCCTTTCAAAATCTTTTTTTACGTTATAACGCATCGATTCCATTAAAAAAAAAAAAAAAAAAACAGTATGTTATTGAACGTAAAAAAGGGTTTAGGTCCCTACGGACTGGCCTAACATGGGGACCAAGATGGTCGAGGCCATTACCGAGTCACCATGATATATTGTGATAAGCTCGTCAACTTCATCGCGTGCGAGTCGAAATATCGGTAGCATATAGTCCGTATGGTACATAGAAACTTAAATAAGGTATCGGTATTCATTGTTCAAACAGAGAGCTTTCTCTCGAGCGTACAGAGCCCACTCTACACACTGTCTATACCGATTCCGTTGTAGCGTGGGTAGAACCCATCGATCGGGCCCCTCCGGGGGCCACCACTAGTACTAAAGCGCGCATCTTCGCTTCCATTATCGCTCGCTTCCTCCTATCGGGTTTTATTCTGTCTTTTTGTCTCTTTTTTTGATCGCTCGCTATAGTAACGGGAACGAAAGAGCTGAAGAAATGGTAGGAGCAAAAAAAGTTTAAAAAAAAAAAGGAAACTAATAGAGAGCCAGAGATAGATTTCATAAAGCATTAACGGTTGAGTGCAGTTCTGTACCGACGTTGCACTGTGTCTTACTGACCTCGATTACCAATGTTGATAAAAAAAAAGAAGTTCAATCGATATTCGAAGGTTTCTTTTTTCAACGAAGATATAGAGCGGTATGTACGATAGTTCAGTCAATTTTTACCGATATGTGTGACGTAGTGTATAATTTATATATTTTTGGAAGAATTGTGAATAATTCGAAGTCAATCAAAAACGATAATGAAGGACAATTTTTGCATTTTTCATCTTGAACGAGATCAATAAAGAAAAATCGATTTAATTTTCATACGTTCATTCCAACTTTCCAGTTCTCCACTCGCTCAGGCTTCTCGTTGTGATCATCACTTTTTCCACCAGGCGACAAATGTTAGAAAGAAAAAATCCTCGATCTGTAAAAAAGAAGGAAAATATACAATACGATTTTTATTTCCTCTCTTTATCTCCAATTTCTAGTTCACTCCACAATTTTTGGATATATGGAAGTCTCCCATCACAATTTGTCGGACGATAAGAATCGGTTGGACGAGTAAAGAGCGATGTATTAGCGAAGCGCACGACTGAATGCAGTGCAGTGGCTACACGAAAACAAAGGAAAACGAAAATCCCTCCAGCAACCAAACAGAAAAGGGTGGGAGAGTGCGCTCGGGTAATGCACACAAATGGAAGGTCAAAGGGACTCCTGAGTCTCTCTCGTCATGGGATTGCGGACCAAACCCCAACCAACGTCTACACACACATATTTATTTTATATATATATTATGTGTGTATGTATGTGGGGGGTGGGTGTATGTATGTATGTATGTGTAATACGTACAACATTGGATGCATGTATCGTATAAAGGAACAGAGTAGTATTTGCGAAAGGCCGTGATGAGAATCGCGATGGAAGTCGTCGGAGGGATAGCTGATAGAGAGAACCACCACTTGGCAGCTATTGTCCTTATCGGACCACCACCGGTCTCGGGCTGGCGTGTACTACGTTGAAATATACGTGCACGGTCGTTTTCTTTTTTGGTTCCCTCCCTCAACCCTTTCTCGCTGCAATCTCCGAACCGAAAATGTACACCTAACCATATACCTTGTTGATATCCGAGATCGAACTAGAAAGGTACGAAAAAACGTCCATTAGGATCGTTCGCTTCTGGTAATGAGGGACATGCACCCATATCGATAGAAAATAAATCGAACTTCGTGTAAAAATATTGTTTTGTCTTCGTATTTGTTCGAGAAACGAGCTCGTTGATTGTTGACATTAAAACGAATTGATATCACGGTTTCATAATTCGTACTTACACATTTTGAGATTGTTTAGGCAATTTATCAAATTTTATTTATTTCGGTAAAGTGTCGCAACGGTGAAATTGCTACAAGTGGTTCCACCGTTCACTAGTGTCATTTCCTGGCGTTATTAGACTACATATGCGGAATTACGAGTTACGCGAGACATCAGCAGCATTGATGATCCGCACTAGTGTATACCCATTGCAAATGGCATTTAAGCTTGTTTCATGAGCCTGGCTTAATGAAGACTACAAGGTGGCTATGATAACGAGATAACATACCGTATAATAAAAGCATTTGTATTCCGACACAATAAGCGAAATGGTCCACTATATGTATGAGGTATTCCACGCTAACCTGGGTAACGCTCGAATCCTGGCGGTGGCCGAATATGTCATGAATTTTTATACTATAATATTTTCCTGGCTAAAAAAATAAATATTCGATTTCCGTTCAATTTCTTGGAATCGTGATTCTTTAAAATCAAACACATCTTTACTGATCAGTATTGCAAAAAGTCGATAGCCATTTTTTCATAATACATTTACAAATTTTTTGTACCATTGGACACAAATATTTGAGTGGATGAGAAATATCAGTTGCATATCTGCGAAAAAAAAATACAATTCCGTGTTATACAAACTACAAAAGAATAACATCCCCTATGGAAAAATAGTGTACCAGTTATATATAGTTGAATTGGTTTTAGCTTGCGCAAAAGTGTTAGTAAAGAATAAAGGCCTGAAATTCAGTATAACTGCTAACTTTATCGAATTTTGCACACTGCATTATTCATCCTTCTGCTCCTGTTATACTCGTCGAGTTGAATGTTCTCGTCGCGTATTACAAGTTGAACGAGTACAAATATTTGACGTTATAATAATAATCATATAATTAATATAAAATGTAATTATTGTACTCTACATTTGTTGAGGGAAATCGTTCGTACCCTGCGCTCACTCCGAAAAATGTTGGAAGCTATTAGCCAGGGAAAGAGGATAACAAATATTCACACTTTCCCATCAGCTTTTCCGATCCTTTGGCTAATTAGAGATTAATCGACTAATTAGCCAGCCGTCACGCGAATTCTCTTTCAACGGCGAAATAGATTTTATTCCCTGTGCCCGCAGTAATTTGATCTCTTCACGCGAACACTCGTCAATTTCCGTTTCACCACGTTACAAATCTACACGGTTGACGACAAACGTCCAAATTTTGAGTTCAATATCAAACCAATTTGTGTGGTTTTTTTTCAGAAAAAAAAAACGTAACAAACGGGAAACTTTGCTTTATGTTACGCACCGACTTTCTCGCTATTCTTTTAATTTGAATCTATGAGAGTTGTAAGTTCTCGTACGCTATGCTGCGATAGGTTTATGCGATACGGCTGTAGACAAACTTAATCAGCTACAACTGGTTTCGCGTAATGAAATGATTGGATTCAACACTTTAATGAACTATGACAAATCTTTACTTTACAATTTTATACTGATGCTGTTACACGGTGATAAATGTGCGGAAAAATGGAGTGAATTTTAGAATTACCTCGGTGAATAACTCCTGATTCGCTAGGTGTTGACTCGAGAACTTCTTGATTGAGACTGAAATTTTTGAGAAGTCTAAGTGACACCCTTACTTTTTTATTTTCCCTTTCAAATCGAGGAAGAGAGATTTTTACAGTTAATTATGAATTGTCATTGGTTCGCGGGTGGAGGACTCCCGGAAAGTGGGGAGCATCTTCAATCCGCAGTTAGTGTGTGGTACGCGGAAACCTAAATTGTCAACGCGCTGTAAAACATTTGGCGACCAGAGAGAGATTCATGGGGTTACCCGCATTAAAACATGTGGTCCCCATATGCTTATTCGCGGGGTTTCTTCCGCAAATATCCTGAAGAAAGGTAATATCTCTGACAATCACAGTGGATTCCTGTCTTAAACCGAGACATTTGCACTTTCATATATTTTCCTTGGGATATCATCGACCCTACAATAAAACTGCATGTGTCACACTACTTTGAATATTAAATATAAGGACTTCGCACACGCCTCTGCCATATTTGATTACGTCGTCGTGAGACTGTGACATTGTTATTTGTAATATTTTTTATATATACGCCATTCATACATTTCACGATGTCACCCTAGGAAGTGAAAACAGGATTCCTCTTTGTCCCTTTCGTCTTTTGTGCTTTTTGCCGGTTCGTATATGCCTGACGTCTTCGGGCGTGAATCGGGGAAGAGCACGTTTTCATACATATTCTTAATGACTTCGACGTCTTTGCCATTTGAACCGAATGAGAACGAACGCAATCTATTCACGCGTGCCTTTATCATTCCTTTTAACGCTGTTTGTTGAGTCGCTCGTAACGTCTGCGAACGAGTCGAGATCTTTTCGCGAAGATCATCACGCTAACAAAGATGGCTACTGGGACGCCACGAAGACGCTTGGGTCTAGATATTCGGGCGCGCGCATTAGAGTTCCTTGTGCACTCGTAGTGATGGCGCTACCGTCACCTCTACGGATATTGCACCTCAAAGTTATATCGCACGACGGTGTGTGACGTGTTGGTTTTTGGCTGTGACTCTTCACCATCGAACTGAGAATGTATACACAGACGCGACGTTCCCCTTTCCTCCGTCTTCCTCCCGCCAAGATATTCGCACAAATTTCAGGCTAGAATATTCATGAGGAATCCTCCACGGGCAGTGTTGTGGGGTTTCTATTCACGGCACAGAAGCGTGTACAGATGCCCTCTTGTTACACACTGTATACATATATAGCACTGTAGATGTATATATATATGGATAGCGCAGAGATGCAATGTTGGTCGCGACTAGTTGGTGGCTGAGGGTTGGAGTGGGTCGAGGGGGTCAGAAAACTTGCTTTACGAACGGATGAATCTATGCAGATGAGAGAGAGCCAGAGAGCAAGAGAGAGGAAGAGAAAGACCATGAGAAGGGAAAACGTAACGGGGTAGTACAACTGAGGCTGACGGTGGAGTAACCAAGCTTCAATTAGCCAAAGTGTATAAGCGCTCACCACCTTTTCGTGTCTATACCCCTATGATACCTACAAATGCGCATATATTTGCGGGTATATCGTTACTGTTCGTTTGAATATCGTAGACGGTGTATGCACATCGGGAACGATTTTCGTAACTGCGAGATATATGTAGAGTTGAAATCAAAATGACAATCGTTTCACAGGTAAAAATGAATATCGTTATTAGACATAACGAAGTGCGTGATTTAACTGATTGGTAGAAGTCTCGAGTTTGTAATGAAAAATAAGATTGATGCATGTTTTTTGGTTTTCTAATGTTAGTTGGGGACAACGGGAAACGAGAACTGGTTGTCTCGTTTGCCTACAGAAGTGCCTCTTTTTGTGAATTAGAAGAATAGAAGAATTCCACGAATCTGTTATTACTTAATTTATTAACCAATTATAAAAAATAACAAAATTTAATTAAAAAAGGTAGTTAAGAGTCTGTCTTACATGCGACGTACGCATCGAACATTTGATCAGTAAACTTACGAGCACTACATAACCGAGGATTATAGCAAAAAGTGGCTGTTGGTATTTTTTTCCAAAATTGTTGCCACAATTCTCTAGATACCGTCAAAACTTTAACGCTCAGGGCCGGAAAAAGAACGAACGGTGGTTTTGAATCGCTCGTCGCCTACAGCACTATTTCCAAAAAAACCAAGAGCCACTATTTGCCAAAATTCTCTGTCTATCTGCCATTTTTTAATCCGATTGGTTATTCAATACTTGCTGGAGTACTGATCAAAATTTCGAAGCGCACGTCGCATGCAATCTGACTCTTAAGATAATGTTACAACGATAAATACGTTACTTGGACACTTATTAGTATTTTGTTTGTTATTGTTACAGGACAACCAGTGGTCCATCCGGTGTCACAGACGGTCACCGCGAACGAGGGACAATCCCTCGAGATAATAGTGGAATTTTGCTCTATGCCGGCCTACACGAGGGTCATCTGGCTCTCATGGGAGAGAGTATACGTGCCTGGTGGTGAACTCACGTCTGACGGTGTTTTCGCCGCTCCGATACTGGTAAATAAAAAAATTCTGTACCCAGATTCGCGATACTCTCCCATATAAAAGCGAAATATGAGCTGTTTAATCGCAGAGCGAATGTTAAATTGACGGTTGTAGACAGCGTGCCGTATTGGTTTATTGCAGAGGAACAACAAATAGCAACAACAACATCTTCGACATTTTTTCTCACTTTACAATTTTTCTTTGTTTCCTAGCAAAACCGTTATTACAATACTAAATGAGTTAAGACGTCAAGGGAAACTCCGTTATTTTGTACCTCATTTATTTTCCTTCAGGTTGCGCTTTAACAAACAATTTGACAACTCCTAAGAAGAAGACTTCTTATTCGGCTGAAACAATTAACTTCAGTAGAGGAAACTTATTAGAACGTTGACTGTGTCGTCTTTTTCGAAGATTCGAATAGAACTACATGACGTTTGTAAGCCGCACCCCTTTCAAATATATATAAATATAACTATACATACATACATACATATATATACTTGCATAGTTTTTATGTATAGTGCCCGCGGGCCTCGTTTTCCCACAAAGGCTATGAAATTGTTCTTGCGATGTTTTTCCGCTTTGTCGAAAGCTCATAGAGAAACGCTCCCGTTGCCACGATCTGAACGATTGGTCGGATTTCTGTCGCAGAGTATTACGGAATGGGGGGCGGGGGCGATGGAGAAAAAGAGCGAGACGATGTCGAGTAAAGCCTGCGGGGGTCGTTCCATGTATTGCGTTGTCGTCTCGCTCTCCCTTCCCACAAGTCCATGCCGGTGCAACGTGGAATCACATACACAAACCGTGAAACATCACATATCGAACTGTTTTATTGGCAAACATAAAGCGAACTGTCGGTATTAGCGCGACGTCATGTGGAATGAAAATTTTGATTGATCGGAAACTCCCAGTCGAATTGCGGCGTTTGCAGGACTTTCCACATGAACAGTCGGGCTGAAATGGGGGTGTGCCGACGAGCGAAGTAATAAAAAAAAGCATCGTGATTATTTTCGAGGGTTGAAAAACATGGCTGTATAAAGAATTGTGACGTGTTTTGACACAAGAGTTTTCCTTGCTTCGTACATTTCATTTTCGACGAAAGAGCTTTAACGTACTACATATTCGTCGAGCTTTTGGTGAGTTGTTTCAAAGGTACCCATTGTCATTCGATAAATATTGGCGCTTCGGAAAGAACTCGTGTTAACAAACAATTTGATTTCCGTTTGTTCTCGGTTTACTTGGTTACATGTTCAAAATGCTTTCATCACTAATTTGTGGCGTTGTTTATAATGATATTTGTTTGTGGCATTTACACACTTTACCATTTAATCGAGGTCTGTTATGATATTATTACAATCGTATAACAAACAAAATGAAAGCAAAAGTATATTTGATCCAATAATTTTATTCCATTATAACGTGATTTGATTATACTGTTCCACCTTGTATCGATATGTTTTTTGCTTTGACACTTGATACAAGAGATGGCAACATATATCGATATCTTTCGTTCGATATATCAATATTTTCATGCAATATCTTTGATTTCCATATGTACCGATATAAAATTTCAAGTATCGAAAAGGTATCAAAAAACGATATTTTTTCCAATAGCAACACTGACTTCATTCGATGTTAGTTACGTTAAAACAAATACTCTGTGACTGTAAAAGAATAAAATCTAACCTCAATCTTGGACATCATCTATCCTCTACGTGACTTAATAAAAAATCATATTTGTGTTACGGATTTTATTTATATACCATTTTCGATTAATTAGAAAATCTCACCGATATATCGATCCGATATACATATATCAATAGTTTTTTACACCCTGACATCCTTACTTGATAGTGCTCGAATACGTTCTCTCACTGGACGATAGCACTAGTCAAATATTGTTTTTGCCACCAGAAGGTTATTTTTTATCGTTTATCTACTCACACTATAATCTGAATATAATTATTACTAATCACTTCAAATCGAAAATGAGGTAACGATGTTTATCGGATCCGCGACATCTTACGTCGTAGTACTCGCAGAACCAAATCCTTATCCGCTTATGTTAACAACGATAAAAGTAGTGAATATATGAAATAGTACCAACTGCGCGGAGCTGTATACCATGCGTCTTATATACCCGGTTAATATCACCTTTCGTTTGCGCAAACAGTACACTGGCTTCGCCATCTATGCGCGGCCGGGCGAAGCTTCAACTCTCTCTCTCTCTCTCTCTCTCTCTGTCTCATCGATCCATACGCCAAAGCGAGATGGAACGTTAGGATTGTGTTCCACTAGACTCGTGCGTTAAACACCACTGCCCTCTATATCGCAACCTTACCCGTTCCGCTCACGTCTTCCATGTTTCAACGATACGATGACCTTAATTCACCCTACTGTTCCCTTTCTTTCCACAATGTAACTCAGTTTCGTTGTGTTCTTTTTTGGTGTTGCAGGACGGTGAGACCGAGGCGTGCTACCGAAGTACATTACGTTTCGAGAACGTTCAATGGTCTCACGCGGGCGAATGGATGTTTCTCGTACGTTCGCCGGAAGGTATTGCGGATGCTGCTGTATTACTCAACGTTGCTAGAGCGTCCGGTTACAGCGACGCTGACTTCCGTTCTGCTAGCCTGGCGAATCTCGTGTTATGCCTTGGGCTCGTGGCCCTTCAGGGTCGTCGACGTGTCTGTTGAAACGAGACGACAACGGCGAGAGACCGTCGAGTCGCTGACTCGGAAAGAAGTACGAGCCACGCGAGTCCTCACGAGGAATAAAACTCTTCCTTAAAACTTCACGACCAGCACGACCGCTCTACCGGGGAAACCCTTGAATCGAAGAGTCAACGCTTTCACGTAGATTCGACACTTACAAAATTGGCACTTGCGCTAAAACGAACGTTTTTGAGCGAGCGCACGTGCACGAAACGAGGAACTGCACATCGGATACGGTCGAGCGTGATTACATAATGCCATAGTCGTTTCTACACGACAATAATCAAATGGCGTACGTAAATATAAATAAATATTTACCCCGATTGACAATGCAGCTGATTTAAAACGATGGATGAAAACTATGAAACGAATGGGTTGGTTATAGAACGTACTAAAACTTAATCCTTGGGGCGAAGGCGTAAATTTAAGGCGCGTGGGCGCGTGAGGTAGAAATGAAACTGCATATATTTTTAGGCAAATATAATATTCGTCAATAAAATATACATCCATTCTGCATTTCATAATTATCGTTAGGTTTCTAAGCATAACTCTGTGGGCCTGAATCAATTTTATGCCTTAAATTTGTTTACGACAAATAGGAAAAACAAAACGATGCATCGCATTGTCGCAGTTACTGAGATTCGGGCTACTATTGATAAGTAGGCGATCAATCAAAAGGACATCTTTTAAAAATTGTTAATAATCATTTGTTTATTATAATGGATGAATAACAATTTTCATTTTTATCGTAACGATCACGTAACGACATTTCTGGATTTTATCATATTAGAACTCGACTGACAGTTACTTATACGAATGACAGCCCTTCACCCTACTTACGTTTGTATCGTCAATTTAAAAATAACAAATAAATGCAAATTTATTCATTAAATTTTCAATTTACGAATAAGTAATTATCCCGAAGTTTTGTTATCAAAAAATTTAACAAATTTTTTGTACGATATCGAGCAGTTACATGCAGCTCGATGTCGAATGCATAAAAAATATTTAAAAACCTAATAAACAGTAATAAATCTTTTAGAATATTAAAAAAATGAATTATTCATATAAATAACCATAGAAACAAAAAAATACTAACCACCCTACCGATGTATTTTCGACCTGAAAATTTTTGTATTCATTAATTTTCGTAGCGTTACAAAAATTGACATAAGCAAATAAATTACAATTTTCGCTCGTCAATATCTCGCCCGTAATCACAATTATCATGACAAAATACACTGGACAGTTATTCGTTCTCGTTTCATCGATTTTTTCTTAATTATCTTTTAATTTTGCACACATACGTAGAGCGGTAGTCTCATTACATATTCATAGAAATGGAAAATTGTAATTTCGTTGTTTGATAACGTGCAACGATTCGTCCGTGATAAAACAAGAAAAGGGACGAATATAAACGAGGCACAAATATTTAAAAAGTTCATAATAAAAGCAACCGATGCATAATTGCTCCACGTGCGCGCACACGTTTTTCGGCCCAAAATACTACGACACTTATGTATATGCTAATACAACATTGTATGGGGAAATATGTAACTGGTCGGTGTAAATAATTGTATAGATATTTTCCCGTGACGAGATCGACGACACGGGATAAATTTGTATGAAGGAATAAAATTGTCCTAATTGTATGGATATACGTCGATGCGACTATGATAAAGCGTGACCAATTATCTTTTATTGAAAAAAAAGAAAACAAAAAATACATTCTTTTGTCTCCTACTTGACGCTGTAGAAATTATCAAGACGTCGACTCGCACGTTGTCGTAT
>JAPYZT010000784.1:0-59124 GCA_030522965.1 Tryphoninae sp. A BG-2022a
CACACACACACACACACACACACACGCACGCACACACACGCACACACATACATATACATAGATACATACGTATATAGATACCACATCGAACGAGCTCTCAACGGCGATACCGTTGATACCACGGTGTGCACCCCGTTGGGATATGAGAAACGTGTATATGTCGGCTGTCGAAGAGAACGCTGCCCTCGATGAGGTTTCAAAACCTCACGGAGACGAGGGTGTGCCTGTCCCGCGCGTTTCTCGTATTCGTACGTGTGTACACACACACACACACATATATATATATATATATATATATATATGTGTGTATGTATATTAGTGTGAGCGATATCGCGTGCGCGCAATGTTACAACGCGTGGGTGGGTGGAAGGGGTCGGTGGTTGCAGCAGTGCCACGGGAGATGGAGAGGAAGAGGGATATGGCATCGTACAGATCGGATGACGCGGATGAGTGCAGCGTGCGACATGCACAATGCAACAAGGCAGATGTTCCGAGGGCCGGTGAGAGCCGCAATACAATTCGTACGCGTGTTCGTATATTTTTTATTTTTATTTTTCTTTTTTACTCTTGTACGTAGATGAAAACATGTACGTACGAGTATTGAAAAAGGCATATATATATATATATATATATATAGAACGCAATTCTATTTATCTCGAGATCCCCTTCTTCCCTATATCGTTTCGGCTTGAACGTTTTGAAGCGCTTTCCCGATATGTCGCACCCGCAGACTCGACTCTCTCGTTTCGTCTCTTTGTCGTTCTCCCTTCGTATTCACTCCAATTCGAGCTCTCGCCCTTTGTGAAGAAACGTTTATATCGAGCTCCAGGTTATCGCAGCCCTTCGTAGCGTAATATTTCACAATTTATTTTTTATTTTCAATGATATTCATAGAATTGTACAGAGTCCAATGATTTTACTATCGCTTATTTGATTTTTCTATTTTTATCACAGTCAATATTTTTTTTAATTAGTTTTTTTTATCAAATTTTGAAAAATTAATTTTTTTTATCGCATCCTTTTTTATTGATATTCGTAAAAATTCGATCAATTTGTTTTTTTATTAAATTTTGGAAAATTTAATTCTTTTATCGCATCCTTTTTTTATTGATATTCGTAAACTATCGATCAATTTGTTTTTTTTATTAAATTTTGGAAAATTTAATTTTTTTATCGCATCCTTTTTTTATTGATATTCGTAAAATATCGATCAATTTGTCTTTTATTAAATTTTGGAAAATTTAATTATTTTATCGCATCCTTTTCTTATTGATATTCGTAAAATATCGATCAATTTGTTTTTTTATTAAATTTTGGAAAATTTAATTTTTTTTTATCGCATCCTTTTTATATTGATATTCGTAAAATATCGATCAATTTCTTTTTTATTAAATTTTGGAAAATTTAATTTTTTTATCGCATCCTTTCTTTATTGATATTCGTAAAATATCGATCAATTCCTTTTTTATTAAATTTTGGAAAAATGAATATTTTTGTCGCATCCTTTTTTTATTGATATTCGTAAAATATCGATCAATCATCGAATCATGCACGGTCGACAGTCAGTTTCGAGAAAGATGTTTCGAACTTTCGCGTGTAATATTTACGATACGTCCGTACAAGTTCATAATCGAGACGCAAGTGACTTCGCGTATAACGAGGGAAACGTGTCTCTCGTTTTATTGGCAGCTCGTATAGGTATCGCTCCTACGAGAATGATAAAAGTGTACTATAAATTTACCAAGCGAGATCCAACGACCCTCCGTCAACTGACGAAACCTTCTCTATATAGAGAAAAGGCATACCCTCTTTCTTTCTTTCTCCCCCCCCCCTCTCTCTCTTCCTCTCTTTTCCTATCCCTCGCTCACTTTGTGGCTTTGTGCGAAAAACCAATAAGCAGTTGCGACGTTATATTGTCGAGGGTAATCCGGCAAATTGCAATCGCGAATGAGACGAGAAAATGTAAACGTGACACGTACCGAAGCGAATGAGCGAGACCCGGAGAACAGGATGAAAGATAGGGAATGGAAATATGAATAACGAGATTTAATAGCGATGGAAACATTCATACCGATATTCGATCGCGATCGTAATTGTCGTATCGACATATTCGAGTTTAAATCAGCGATAAATAATATTCACTGTCGATAAAATTTTCCCATGAAAATATGAATTAATAATTGCCTATCGGATTTTACAATTGATTCGAATACGCAAAGGGTAAATAGATTGATTCTCGTAATACGATATTCTTATAAAAAAATAAAAAATAATAAAACAAACTCACTTTTGGAACCGACGAAACGAGTGTATTCGAGAGTACGTAAAGGGATACATATGATTGAAATTGAATTCCATCGTCGAGTCGCATTTGTTCCTTGCTTATACTTTGTGCTACCTGTTATACCTATCGCGTTATATATGTATGTCTATGTATGTACGTATATGTAGGAAAGTACGCCGGAGGCTTCGTCTCGAGCCTGTAACCGGGGAGCACGTGCTGCTCCTAGCGTATATACACGCGAGCAATTCGCTTGTAAATTCAATCGCAAATATACCAACATCTGATGTATATATCGTTGCACGAACTATTTTGTCCTGATATATGTATATATCGGGACGAAATAACTCGAGCGACGATATTGTTTGCTAGAGAAGTCGAGCGTATACAAACAGTCCTGGTCTTCTTTTTCATTTCGATGCTTTCGTTTGGTACTTCGATTTCTGTCATTCTCTTTGCTCGCGTTTCTTGATATTTTCCTTGGGTTTTTCAACGAAATACTTTACAGTCAGGAATATATTGGTTTCGATAGACTTTTGTATTTATTTATGATGATTTTTATGAGAAATAAACAATTTTAATAGTGAATATAATTATCGGTCGTCTTTTTCATTCCGATGCGTTTGCTATTTTGATTTCTATCATTTTATTTGCTCGAGTTTTTTTTTCATATTTTCCATGGGTTTTGGAACGAAATACTTTACAGTCAGGAATATATTTGTTTTGATAGATTTTTGCATTTATTTATGATGATTTTTATAAGAAAAAAAATATATTAATCGTGAATATAATTATCGGTCGCCTTTTTCATTTCGATGCGTTCGTTTGCTATTTCGATTTCTATCATTTTATTTGCTCGAATTTTTTTCATATTTTCCATGGGTTTTGGAACGAAATACTTTCCAGTCAGAAATATATTCGCTTTGATAGATTTCTGCATTATATTTATGATGATTTTGTATAAAAAAGAAGAAAAAGTAATCACGAAAATAATTACCTCTTGAAAGACTAATTGCTTTAAAAAACTCGTTATTTTATATTGTACGAATTCATATCGTTGTAAATTGAAAAAAACGGATAATTTTAATGGTTTTCTCATTATCCAATGTCCTCGTTTTATTCGCAATCGTAATAATTAATTATTTTCCATTTGTTCGAAAGTTCATGGTACAAAAAACCTTTGAAAGGGAACAATTGACGTGCAATTTCAATTGTGAAAAATGGAGAACAAAAATACGCGAACGAAATTACGAATAAAAATCCGATAAAAACTTGTTCTCTTTGCGAAAAAAAGAAACATTTCTCGATTTATGCCCAGAATTTTTTATAGTTTTATCAATATCTTTACTTTCGATAATTAGGCATAATTATTCTATAAATACATAACTTCAAATATCTCCTTTTCCAATGTCCAACTTGCCAATCGCTAATATACAAAAGCAGGGAATAAAAATCTCTCATTTGTGTCCCACCGGGTGATAAATCGTCGGCCATCATTTTCCCATTGACGACAAACCAACCGCAGGTTGAATACGCGAATTCACATATACGTATAAAACGTCGAGGAACAATGAAAATCCGCTCGTCCGCGACTTGAAGATTGAATCGTTTTTTTTTTTCATCATGCCATAAAAATCTCGTTTCGCCCTCGATTTTCCGGGGAATAACACGCTTCGTCAATTCACCGGTGCTCGATCGTCGACGTTCGTACCGGGCCGGGTGTAGCGTCGGATAAAAATCCAGAATCTTGTTTTTAACAAAAGGTCCGAGGGGAAAGGGCGAGACTGCCACACATTTTTTTTCCTTCCCGGTTCGTTTTTTTCCAAATTTTTGTTCAACGTTTTTATACCCCAACCATACAGATACACCGGCATTTCGCTTCAAACTGGATATATTTGACGCTGTTACACTCTTTCCATTTCGGTGAGGCCCTTTGTAGCTCCAGCGCTCGCAGGGCAATAGTCCTTTCTGTCCTCTCCGCCCCTCCTCTCTCTCTCTCTCCCGCTATCTCTCTCGTTCCTCTATTGCGGAAAGGGAGGGAGGGAGGGGGGAGAGGTAAAGCTTTTCATCCTTTTGTGCGAACGAGTGGAACTCTCGTGGGTTTTTCATTGCCCGTATTTGCTTTCATTGTTTTCGACGCAGAACTTTCTCTCTCTCTCTCCCTCTCTATCTCTTCTGCCCTCCCGCCCTTCCTCCTCCAATCTCATTTCTCTCTCCGTCTCTCTGTATGTTATACGATATACAAGCAAGAAAGAGCCACACGAGGTAGGCACATAGGAACGCGACGACGTTGCCTATCCTCGTCCATTTTCATGCTTTTGATCTAACAATGCTCTGCCTCTGTGTATTTATATGTATATATATATATATATATATATATATATATATATATATATAAATATACGTTTATACAAGCGATCGAGCAAAAAAGAGCGAGAACTAGAAACTAGAAGAGGCAAAACTGGGCATATTGCCGTTTATACGAAATTGCCTTGTCGTGTTCTTTCTCTCCTACAAAAAGTCTCTAGTCCTTGAATTCAATAATATCCGAAAGCTGTTTTTTTTTCTTCATTCACATCGAGAACACGGTAAAATGGAATTTCATAGCATTTGAAAGACAGATGTCGCTATATCGGGAGTTGAATCCATCCGGTACTTTATAGCGAGCCAGTGAGACGCACCAAAAAGCTTTTTTTGTTTCAGACATCGAGAATTTTATGTTTTATTCGCTAAGTATTGAAATATCAAATGTCAGTTTGAATAAAACACTTCTGAAAGTTGTTTCGATTCAAATCACAGATTTTGAAGGATTTCGTCGGTTTACTTAAAATAGGGTCGACTGTATATATATATATATATATACGTATACTCGCTTGTACGAGACCTGTCCTACAAATTAGCAAGAGTATCCTCGTTAGCCAATTCCATCTTGTTAAAGCGATACGAAAAGTACGACAGTGTCAGTAAATCTTTCACAGACGCTACGCGTCCCGGAAAATCATGTTGAGAGAAAATTCAATATTGCCTCGAGAGACATCTAGGACAACCCTCGGACACGCCCAAAGTCCACGTCATCCCTTAAATCAATTCTCATATATAACATTTCCTCCCCTCGTTAGTTTTTTGTTCGATGCATTCGACAGGCAGAAATAGGCACTTCAATCGACTTGAGACGGACGTGAGCGATAAATTTATAACAAAATAATTCTACATTCCTGTGTTTGTGAAAATATGAATAATAATTAATAAAATATCATCCGAAATTATTGTTTTATTATTATTAGCACATCGACAATGTTATCTTTTTGATTATTACGTAATAATTTTTAAATTGTAAGGAATTTTTTATTATTGTATAAATTATATAATCAATATAAGTATTAATTATAATTTTTAATCATTCGATGCGAAATTAAAAGTATATCTTGTACAAAATCGTATTCAACGATTTTACACTTCAGTGACATTCTTGTGTTCTTTATAAGCACAGTATTTACTTCATTGCCTTCGGTATTAAACATCGAATAGATACTCGACAAGCTACTTAACGTTGCCTCTGTGTACACCAAACAAAATTTATAAGTACCGTGTTTTCTGGTCGAAGAAAAATATTAAGAGTCTTCACTTGGGTGGAGGAAATCCGAAGAAGGCTGCCCAAAGTTTACTTCCTTGAATGATTATTTTTTTTTTCTTCTTCTCGTATTCCAACATAGCCGCGTCTAGACGACGATAAAATTATACGTTGCATTCTTGCGCGCAAAATCTCGCGGCAAGGAACCGTAGAAATTTTCTTTTTTCTTCGACCCCTCGAGCGGTGTACAGATGTGCATTATATATAACTTTAATAATACCGAGGGCACATTTTTTAAGCTGATGAAGGCAGTACCGAACGTCAAAGGGCTTAACTTTCGCTCGACGGAATTCTCGAGACCTTTCCACTTGAATCTCCCCCCACCACCGCCCCTCTGTCCTGGAACTCTTGACAGCTCCAAAGTCTTTCCTTCGTATTTCTTCTCTTTTTTTTCCTCACTACTTCTCTCTGCTTCATTCGCCGTACTCTTTCCTCGTTGATTCTCAATCTTCACAATTTTTTTTAACACTTTTACACTTCTCCTTTAAACGCTCTGTTTGGCTAATTTTTTTATCTTCGTTCCCATTTGCTTTTCTTGATCATAATTTAGTCGATTGTCTGATCAGAACTCACCTGTTCTACTCTGCCAATGAGATTAAAATAAAAGAAACGTTGTTTTTTCTCCGTTAATATTCGAGAAAAAGGAATTAAGTGTAACGAGGTTAAAGGTTTCCGTAGCAAATGAATTAAAAGTAAAATTCCCTCGAGGGTTGGAGAATCTTTTGGTGGTTATATCTCGCCAAGCGTGAGGATTATTCAAAGGCCTCTCAAAGGACTTGAAGACACCTCACTTCAACGTGGTCTTTTTCCTGTATCTATCTCATTCCTCCTCTCTTTCCAACCCTTTCGGTCCCAAGATCTAACTATTCCCTCGCTTATCCGTATTCCCTTTTGCTAAACGACAAAGGCTCGTGTACACGAAAGTGCATTAATCGCAGCCATATAAGCAAATCTTCTTAAACACACATCACACACACAAATTTGCATTTACCACAAATTTTCCAATACGAAAAACCTTCTTTCCATTCAAACAATTCCTAAATAACGAATTGAAAAACATGCACACAATAAAATCGAGAAAAATATAAAATTTCGTTTATTTTTTTTTCGAAAGGAACTTCATTCCCTCCAAACGCAAGGATTTTTTTCTCCCAACATACGCATTGCCTCGTTTCACAGTATCGAGGATCGAATGGAAAAAAAATGAGAATAAATAAATCGCGCCTCTCGTAAAAACGTTGATGGGAATTGCAATGGCAGACGCTGAGCCGCATTGGCAGTAGTAAAACTGATCCATATACACGCACACATATACACACACGTACACACACACAGATATATATATATGGGAACTAGAATGCAGCATATACATAGAAGTACACACCAGAAAGCTTGGAGTAATCGGCGAACAAAAGCGAGAGACGTCGGGCAGATGGTTGGTGCGCGTTCTATGACACTATAGCTACTCCGATGCGGCCATTAGCTAATGGATCTCCCTAACACCACCAGAGAGAAGCATTCGGCAACGCACGACAGAGCCACAGAGAGTCACAGTGGCACATACAGAGAATCAGAGAGCCACACACAGGAGAGTCGTACGGTTTTGCGAACACCGTTCATGTTGGGTAATGCCACCTATATATATATATATATACATACTCGTATATGTATTTTACAAACGGCCAGGTACAGAGAAGTAAATAGGTACATAGAGAAAGCTTTCCCCAAGCTGCTTCCACACGCCACAGGAGCATATCTGGCTGTAAGTTTGCCACGCACACTTACATACGTTTAAACGTACGTGTATGGGAAAGTCCGTGCTTACTCAACATCTGCTCAGTATCTGGCTTTTTTATAATATGTTTTTTTTTTTTTCATTGTTTTCCCATCCTCGTGTGGAAACCTTCGTTTGTTTCATTTTTTTTGCGTTTCTCGTTTTTAAAACAAACTTTTTACGGAAAGTTTTCAATTTTTTATTATCACGTGAGACATGGTCAGGTTGTAGTATGTTTACTTTGCAGAAAATGTATAAAATATGATAAAGTTCTGGATAAAATGTAATTAATATTCTTATAATATATATTTATATAATACTATTATAATATATATATTTGTTGATATATTAATATATTATATATTAATATTTGCTGATATATATCAATATTGTTAATATATTATATATCGATATATTGATATTGGTTACTATATTAATATTGTCAATATATTATATATTGATATATTGTTGATATATTAACATTTGTTGATGCAATTGGCATAGATTGACCAATATACGTATAGATAACCAATGTGACTTTGTCGGTGAGGATGCCGGTGAATGCACGTAGTTCAACAATTGCAATCGCGCGAAATCACAAACGCACCGATGGTACTAGAAGGGAGGGAAATGGAAAGGGAAGGAGAGACGCACACGCGTCCTCATTCTCCTGTACTCTGGGAAACGAGGTGAAGCGCACCCCGAATCGCGATGCCATGGATTTCCAGAGTCGAGAGAAGTTCGTACGTGCTTTTCCAGCTACCACTGTGTTACTCCATATATATATATATATATATATATATACATATGTACGTATATAGATATAGCGACACAGTAACGGAAATGTTCAACTGTTTCATCGTCGATAGAGCTCCCAGGCTGATCAAACGATTCTCTCTCGTACCGTTGGGTATGCGAGTGTTTGCAACAATCGTCGGAATGAACAAACACGCAAGTGCCGTAGACCATTTTGTATCGTAGAATTCGAAACGAGGGCCGAATAGTGTTGATACATACGATGCACATATTGATAATCGAAAATTAAGCGACAAAGTGCGAGTATGGATTATGCAAAATTAACGTAAACAAATTGACTCAACGATGCGCAATATTTGTCTTTTGTTATTCATGGATAAAATCATTTTACGAACCGATTAATGATAAGGTCGAGGGGAAAAATCTAGGGGCAATAACGTATCGACGTTACGTTTCGGCTAAAATCGACACAAGTTCCGGCGTGAAATACACGAAAATAATCGTATCGTAATGTTTGTTTTCTTCTTATAATCTAGGTTCTCCGTTTCCTATCGTACGTTTGGCACGTCGTGTATATGCCATCATCCATTAACCCCCGGCGACTACGGTATTCCCGTTGCACTATCAGGATTCGACTCACGTAGCCTCTTTCCTTCCTTTTTTATTCTTCTCTCCTCGATCCTGCCTGTTTTTCGTTCCGTTCTCTTTTTATACTCGTTTTACGTCGATGGAAACGATAAAGCCTTTCGCGAATGGTGAAACAGTCGGGTTATGTGCTCGACGTTATTTCAGATAACTACTAATTCAACGAGAGAGGGAGGACGTAGCTTCGCGTAATATCCTGTCCTGTATGTCTGTGTATTTATATATATATAATATATATAGATATATTATCCTCCATAACTATGGAATTCACTATGTGCCAGCTCGTAAAACGCAAAGAATCGAACGAAAAACGACGTACTGTCGTTCTTCGGTCGTTTAAGATTCATTCGAGAAACGATAAAATACAAAGAAGTAAGAAAATCCAATTAGACAAAAACAATCAACGATATTATACGCGTCCTTTGAATTAATTGAAATTAATGATTTTATTAATTGAAATTAATGATTTACATTGTTGGATCGATGATGGATGTCAGAATTAAAAACATATGCCACTTATACGCGAAGAATTATTTCGATGAAAAAAAAAACAAACGTTATGAGATAAAAATTCATTCGATTCGAAATATTCGGTATTAAAAAAGATATAAAGATTCGTCGAAGAAAAGAACGATAGACGCTTGCTTTTCAGGTTCAGTTCTTTCTTTAAACAGAGGGAGACCGGCGAAGAGACTCTCGTCGACCGCACTATTTTTTCCCTCTCGTCTCAACTTTGCATACACTGGAAGAGGATTTTCCATCCTTCCTCGCCATATCTCTGTCTCGTCAATTCCGCGAGCTCGTAGAGTTCCCAGACTGGAATAGTAAATAAGAAAATGCGGTGCGCCCGCGCACATTTTCGTTTCTCCTTCGTCGTCCTCCGTTCTTCCCTCTCGCGTCTCGTAGATATAACGTTCATTTCACCGGAGAATGCTGCAAGAATGAGCAAAGGGATGGAGAGAGAGAGAGACGGTTCAACATAGCGCGAGACATTGTTCAAATTGCGAAGAGTAGAGACATCGATCACGGCTGAAAACGCTTATCTCTATCTCTTTTCCCATCCTCCCAACCTCGAGTTGTCGTTGTGACCCAGCTGAGTCTCCGGGAGCAGACACCGTGAGTTGATGTGGAAAACCAGAATTCAACAATTTCTTTCTCCCGTCGAACCCCGCCAGCAGCTGCACAACCCCTCCTTTTCTCACTCTTTCTCTCGATCCTTATTCTTATTCTGCATAAACTTCAACATCTTCAACTCCTCCAAGCTATCTCCTACCTCTCCCACAGTTTGCTCCGCTCCCGACGCTTCGAACCTCGTGCCAGAAAAATTTCCGGTAGTTGATGGACGCTCCCTGTAGCTGGCGCTCGCGTTCCACAACTAGCATGTGGTTAACGCCTACTTCGTACACCTCCCACTCGTTTCTCCGAGCCCCTATAACCCTCTTTTCTTCGCACACCCACGTGCCCTCGTGACAGTACGATTTGTCGTCTCCTATTTACGGCATACGCATACCGAAACCCATAGTCGAAAGAAAGAAACTAAAATCGTAAACGGTAGGGACAAAACTAAACGACGAAAAACGATAGGTAACAAAAATTGACAGGTTGGGAAAACTCGTCGATTCGATTACGGCAGATCCAATCAATTTTCCTTGAGTGAAAAGTATCACATACGATCTCGGTCAGCCCTGTAGACAATGTACTATTTATTTTTACTCCTCTCGTTCTCTCGTGTTTCCGGTCCCGATGAAATATCGAGGAAAACCACAGATTGACGATTCCCCACACGGGTTTTCGTTTTTGTACAGAATGGATTTTTGCCTCTTGGAAAATTGCATCGTGATTGGAGAAATCGGTCAAAGAGTCGTGGTATGTAGGTGTAACGATATAGCTGTTATATTTCGCTAGCTACTTTTCTGTTACCATCGTGACCACAGTCGACTCTATACCAAAGGAAAAGCACAAGGCTCTTTCGTTCGAGCTGCAACGAGAAACGCGAGAACCCTGCGGGCTACTAACTCCCGTTCGATCCAATGGCCAATATAGCTTGGAAATTTTTATATATCCGGTGCCTTCCGGACTTTTCCTCCCCCCCCTCCCCTAACCCTCGCTATATCTCTCTTTCTCTATCTCGTGGTAGGTACACATTTCTGGAACGATGCCAGAAGCCTCTAGAGGACCAGCAGTCCTCGTGTGACGTCCAGTAGCATCGGCGCACATCCAAAAAGCTCCATCGCGCGACTTGATTTATTCGGAATCTGTTTGTACTTCGGCATATAGGATTCTGCAAAGCTGGAAACCTTCTTTTTCCGCTCCATCCCTCTCTTTGATCAGGTTCGTACAGACCTGCCATTTTTCAATTTCGTTACCACGAAAAAAATTCATCGAAAACCATCGATTCTCTTCTTTCGTCTGTTTGGCTTTTCACTTTCTTGTTTCGAGTCATTGTTTTTTTCCTGTTCGATGAGTCGCTTATAAAGCGTCTCGGAAACCGTTGCGTTTAAGGAAGATTGTAAATAAAGGCACTTTTTCCTATGTTCTGTTATTCGCTTCCGTTGCTCCTTTGCGCGAAACTTTCGAGAAGATTATCGGTGCTCGCTATTACATTTTCGCAAATTTGTTTTCCACTGGCGAGAGGGTGAAAAAAGGGAATAGTAGCAACGCATCATGTTATATTAGCACGTTCTCGCGGTGGTGGAGTTTCTCAAAGTGGGATTTCCACTAAAGTTTGACAGGCTGCGGAAGTCCTCCGGAAGCGTAACAAACCCTTGAAATGAAGTAAAACGTCCGAGAGAGTGAGAAAGAGAGAGAGAGAGAGAGAGAGAGAGAGAAAGCGAGAGAGCGAGAGAGAGACAGAGAGGGGTTGAACATCGGAGAAAGCTCTCGGTATGAGAAAGCGGCCATACTCCACGGAGTTTTGACTTGAGTCCTCCTCTCGTCACGGTGTGTGGCGCAGTACGAAATCCTGTTCTCAAGCTTTCTCTCTTCTCTTCCCCCTTCCTCCCACCCTCTCAGCTCACTCGACCCTTTTCCACCAAAGCTACGGTACAAAAGTTCTCTCCTGCTGCTGCCTGCTTGGCCCCGAAATAATTATGTCCTGACTTTGGCCTTCTCAAGGCGAATAGCAGCACCGGTAGCAGAAGCAGTAGTAGCGACTCTTGGTGGTGGTGATGGTAGTGATGGTGGCTCTGGGTACCGTGAGAGAACGCGCGCCCACTATACTAATTAATCCTTTTAACAACGTTCAAATTTAATTAAATCCAAAGTTATGTGGTACGCCCAACCTTTTGCGGCTCACGGAACGTTTTTTTTCACCTCTTTCTTTCGTCATCCTATATATATTCAGCTACAAGACCCCTCTTTCTCTTCCGCTTAATTCTTCATCCTAGCTCTCGACCCTCTTATATATACATTGTTTTAAAGGATTTTATTCTCGCTATTTGACCTCCGAGATCTTATAAACCGAGAATGAAATGCGCAGAATCCTACTTTTATGTATCATTTGTACAGGTTGAATTATACTGCCGTAAAATCAGGACAGCTTAGGTTAATTAATAATCTCGCTGTCGAGAATATCGTAATTTCTAGAAAACTAGATTCATTGAATTAATATCGATAACAGCATCGAATCAATGAACCTTCAAAGTTTCTTTACGGCCCTTTAAAAATTGCCCTTTCGAGAATACAAAAATTCTATTTCCCATTGTTCTTGTTCCTCGAGGGTTGATTGTCCTTGACATTTTCAACGATATATACCCGGAACGACGTTTATCGCCTGTTAACGACAGCGATTATTCTTCTTCGAGTGGAATCACAATCCCAAACGCTTGCAAAAGCACCAAAGGTGACAAGAGAATCTTTTCTGATATACGAGTGCTTCGAAGAAAGCGTTATTGCACTTTGCATAATGTAACGTCGCAAGAAAGAACGAGAGTGGAGAAGAAAGAAAAAAAAGAAAACGAATTTACGATCTCTCCGCATAATGTCGAGGTGGTGAAATTTAAGGTCTCTCTCTCTCTCTGTCTCTCTCTCGTACGCCGCACGAGACTGCGGTGAGAGAGGTAGGTCCCTGGGCGTTGTTGGGCACCAGCCTGATTTTATAGGACGACCTTCTCTTACCCACAAAGTCGGGGTACACCAGACATCCCTTGGATGGCTTCGTTCCTTGGAACTCGTAGACCACCCTACGACCCCTACTTCCCTTCCACCGTTTACGTTATCGATGCATCCGCGTTATTATAACCCCGCTAAGTTTCTCTGGCATGGACGGCAACGAGAGAGGATTCGGTCGGGGTAACACTCGCTGTACATAAGCCGATAGGGGATAATCAATCTCTCGTACTCGCTACGTTTCCCCTAGGATTCGATATAGAGTAAATATATATAGATACACGTCCCGGACGTCTGTTTGAAGTAGTTCTTGCTAATTTGGGATGATGCAATGAGAGTCTCCGGGTTATAGAGACGATGAACTACGGCGAGAGAAAGAGAGACGAAAACTCGGTGAAACGCCTTCTAGCGTTTCCTGGTAAATACAACATCGTATTGATTAAACCGTGCTCTGATAAAGAGATCGAATATCCCCATTAATTACGTCCGCAGAGATTACAGTATTTAATTTAATTCGATACCGGGTAAACAAATTACCGATATTTCTATTTCGTCTTCTAACGACCCTAAAATTTCTCTCAATTTCCAACAATAGATTTTTGAACCTCGTATATTTGTCGATGATAATAATAATAATAATAATAATAATAATAATAATAATAATAGTAATAATAATACTAATTGTAACCTGGAGTAATATCGAATGCTCCTTTGGATTTTTTTCCCGAATTAATTGACGATGAACATTCGCGTCTGGCATCGGACACCACCGCCCGAGGGTAAATTCCCACGTCTGGGTGGACGATGGATATTGAAGGCAGGAGGGAGGTACGTTTGCTGAAAACTCTTCATCGGTTTCTCATTTGCATTTGAAAATAACGAAACCGGGATATTATTTTCTCGAGTAATTTTCCTCAGTCTGTTTCTAGAGAGCTGCAGGGAGGGGGGAGTATCATTATTATGTGTATTTCGCCAACATTGGAACTGATAGCATCACCAGGTTGATGCCCGAGGGTCAGTTTTTGCGGAACGTGGGGTCGCTCGAGAGGGGAACGTTGCTCGGCCAATTAGGGCGGATGCGATTGAAAGGAAACGTCGAAAGAAACGCCACGGGGTATTTCCTACATGTATACTCCCATATATATATATATATATATATATATATATATATAGTCGAGGGGATAGTGAACTGGCTATGGCTAGAATCGTGTACCGCTCGAGTGCGTGTCATTATGTGCCAAGAGGTGGAGTAGTTCACGTCACAAAAGAGCACCGGGAGAAAAAAAGAGGGAGAGAAAACCGGCAAATGTTTTCGACGAGTAGCCCCACTTCCCATGACTCCCTGCTGTTATCTAACGCGAGAGAAAGCATGCTACCAACGACAGGGGAACAACGAAGGATGAATATTTAGCATCGTGGTAGAAAATGCTGCCTAAACCTGGCGAATTGTATTCCAAACGTTGAACATTTTGGTCTTGCGTCGATTTCTCTTTATTTCCAATCGAGCGAATTTTGTCAGATTTGCAAACCACGTAAAAATTGACGGTACCCGGAGCATGTTCGAGATGAAATTTATTGTCGCTACGTACGAGTTTGGAAATAATAATTACTTTTTTTGCGGGTAAGACAATTCCGAGAGGCAATTTGCCGGCAGGCGAAATATCTCGAAGAAACATGCAAGATCATCCCCCTCACCCCTTGGAAGAACGCAATTCATTCTCCTCTGCGAGATATCCAAACACTCACGGTATGGCCGTCTTTCAGCCTCTGGCAATTTCGCACTGGCATCGTTCCATCTCTCTCTCTCCCTCTCCCTCTCTCTCTCTCTCTCTCTCTCTCTCTCTCGTTCTCTCAATCCACCCTTCTCCCACAGTCCTTTCTCATTCGATGCTCAAGCCGCCGTGAATTCCACGGAGAATGACGTAGCTGGCTTAGTCAGCACCTGTGCTCCCATCGTTAAGGGATATACATGCGGTAATTCCGCTACATACAGTATGTACATGATACAATGTGTGGCATATGATGGAACGGGCAAAGCTCGCTAATAACTCTTCCCGAGTTTCCCGTATATTCGTACACCGAGAAACATCGATATCGAGCCGCAAATTTGCAAAGATTGCCATTAGGTCGATTTTAATCAATTTCCGTTGAATTTATTTATAAAACTTGCAAACACGAAGCAAAAGCAGATCAGGCATACTAAATTAATTTATATATTGCTAAAATCCTCGGTATAATTCCATCTTATATTAAATATTCCTCATCTGATTTTGCCAACGACAGATTTTCCAACCTCCCTTGTCTCTACAGGGCTCTTTTTTTTCTCATTTAAATCACAAGCCAGCCTCCATCCTGTTTCACACAATGTGTATCGAACTGCGAGCTTTCACCTTTTTTCGCTCAACGAGCACGAATACCGTCCCGCCACCCTCGAGGCTTCTGGTTTCATCCCTACATCTCCGCGACAACCGCCTCGCGTCATACCTTTATACATACATCTCGAGTGTTTCCGTGCGGCTGAATAACTCATAGTCATTAGCAAGCGTGTCTCTCCCATCGGGTGGTTGGTACGAGGCGCGAGATAAAGAAGATATGGAACAAGAACAGAGTCAGGAACGAAAGGGCCCATAGCTCCGGTATCTTAGTCGTCGTATAACATTATATACATAAATATATACATATAATATATGTATATACATATGTAGATAAGAAAATGCAAGCTCACTTGGTACATAACGATAATGAGTCCCATTTCAGTAATGAGGTCGCACCCCATTGAAAAGTCTCCTTCCTTCACTGACGCTGTTATTCCAGCCAGTTCGCTTTTTCCATCCATTCTCATGTACATACAGATATACCGAAGTTTACACTTCGCCTTCCGACTAAAGCTGAAACAACAATTGTCGCTCTCTCAGCAATGGTACGAAAGTCGGCCTGAGAGCAGCATCGCACAGAGGGAGTGAGGTTTGGCGGTAGCAGGGGAGGGGAGGGGAGAGGCTTACGACTTTCAGAAAAGCTTTGCAGCAATTCTCCTTTTGCTGGACCTTGTCGTCCATACATCTGACTCGGTATAGTATTGGGGCGAATAGGAGCCACGAGCGAACTCCAACAGTTCGTCCAGGAGGACGAAACGTCGGAGGCGGAAAGTCGCACGGGTGCTCATCCGGACGAATCGTAAAAGTTAATGAACGAAGGCATATAACCGTTTCGAAGAATCCTCCGACGACGACGAGGAGGAGAATGACCTGACCTTACTCTCTATCGCGTGCCACACATTCCACGAGAGGTTCTTGGAGCAGGCTTGACTTCGCTTCTACCTCTCTCTCTTTCTCTCTCTCTAGATCTCTCTCTCTCGCTCTCTTTTTCTCTCCACATCTCCCTTTTCGTAGTTTTCTTTCCATTTCTATCGTCTCCCTCTCACTCTTTCTTTTCTCTCGTCTTAATTTTGTTTCTTTAACGTCGTCAGGATTCCGGGCCCACTTTTCCGTCTCTGCGCTCGTTTCTTCTTTTTTAGTTTTTTATTCCCTCTCTCTCTCTCTCTCTCTCTCTCTCTCTCTCTCTCTCTCTCTCTCTCTCTCTCTCTTCCTAGACTCAAGTCGATGACCGTCTTTCAACGAGAGCGCGAAAGAGATTGAATTCATCCACTCGGAACGATATTAACACTGGAATCTCGCGAAACGAGGCTGCGCAGGCAAAACATTTCGTAATTTCTCGTCATTGAGACACGAGAACACGAGCCCCGCTGCTGCTCATTTCGGATTCCTTTGCCGCTTTTTATCTTATAGGGCAACGCGATATAGCGATAGAAAGCTCATAGAACGAGTATCGTTGGGCCGTAATTTTATGGACCAGCGACGACAAATCTTTACGAGACAGGATCTTCGAGATTGCAGGACCTCTCTCTCGCCTTTCACTGCTCCCTGTGAATTACACCGGGCGAGGAGTTGTGACGATGAATATTACATTCTATGTTGTCGTTTTTTTCTCTTTTAATTTAGTAAATTCAGGAGACAGAACTGTCTCGGAAAAAAACTCCGAGAACCTTTTCCGCATTATGAAAGAACAGCTCAGAGAGTTTTGTTTGAGACATCGAGGGTCGTTTTATGCTCGAGCTTGCAAGTCCTTTGAGCAACCGGGTAATATTTAAAAGACACCGGAAGGATCGCCTCTCGCTTCGCTGACATCGCGAACTTGGAAACGAGCTTGCCCATTTATTCACGTGTCGATGTACATGTGTATATTAATATTCGAGCACAATACTGAGCTATATTTAGCAATGTGGCAGGATGTGTTAAATGGTAGGTAAAGGAGAGAATCGTTTTAAAAAGCGCGAAACGTTTTTCCACCGGAAATTGCTCACAAAAAAGCTCGTACGACTTTTAATATATTCTTTCTCGAATCTCTCGCTTTATTTCTCTTTCCTTTGCCACGCCCCAAAACTTTATTGTTAAACGAGGCCAAACGTTCTCTATATCGACCATAGTGACTTTTTTTGGCTATCGTCCTCTATATACGCGTGCTCCACTGTACGAGGGCGATAATAACAACGAAAAATAAAAAAAAGGAAAGAAATGTTTTCCAGATGTGATGAATGGTAATTGCGCAAAAGGTACCGCCGCGCCTTTGCCGGCTCTCGAAACACACCATGTAACACCCGTTCCTCATTAGAGGCTTGTTAGGTCGCGCGCGAACGAGAATGACGGAATACGTGCATCTCTCGCGCCAAGGCGACACGTCACGTGTCGAAGTAGTGGATGAAGAAAAGGAGTTGGAGGAAGAAGGCGAATAAGGGAGAGTGGATGACGGAAAGCCTGGGAATCAGCTCGCATTTTACGGTCTATTTCTTTTTATCGTCGAATAAAATTATTATTATTATTATTATTATTATTACTTGTTAATCAAAAAAATTGTATTATGTACAATGTACTTTGTGCTAAAGCCTATCTTTTCTAAACTCGTATCGATCGTTCCCAGCAGTTTCTTCTCTTCACTTCCGCCTCCATTATATTTTCCATTGGGTGGGAGAAGGGGAATTTATTCCACCGTTTTTCGTGATTAATTTTCATTCTCAAATCTCCTCTCCCCTTCTCCGCGCTCCGACAACAACTATGCACAGAAGGAGACTGTACGAGAAGAACCGTTCTACGTAGGAAGTACGTCGGTAAATCGCTCGGGCTTTTTTTCGCGCCTTCCTCTCCCAGGGAAAAACTGTTCTTATGAATTCTTTATCTCTTTCACGAGTATAGCGGAGAGATAAGGAAAACTGTGGCAGGGCTACAAGCGAGAATGAAGGAAGAGCGCAAATCACTAAGATAGTGGAAGTATAAGGAAGTCTCGGGTCTACTTACGTACGAAGATTCTTCTTTATTGAAACGATCTTTTTATTACGACCGTTTTTAATCAATTGTAAATCTCTTATATCGCCCTTTTATTTCCGTTTTTATTTTTATTACGATAGATTAATACGCAAATTAATTTCGCAATGGACGATGAGATATAATTTTGTTATTATCCGTTTGATTGATTTATTTTATATCGTAACTAGCGATCCCGATCATTTTCGCACGGCTGTAATTTAGAAAATGAAAAATGTGAAGTTACTGTCTTTGATCATAGAATTTCTTTATAAACAATTTTTGCAGCTGACTTTTCGTTACACAATATGAACAAATTTTATTTTGAAAGGATGTGTGAAAGGGCTATGGATAACTAGTCCATCGGAAAAGCACATAACGCTTAGGCCTAAGCCCACTCGGTCCGTGAATTATTTTTTCGGTCGCTTTAACCTATGATTTTTTTTAAATTATTTATGAGAATGATATTGTGTAAAGGACAATTATAATCTACATTAAATGAACGAGAATACTATCACATTTATTTGGATGAGGATTTATTCTGAATAAAAGTAAGTAGCGTCGCAAGCAACGTTATTTTTAATTAAAGTTTTAATAAAAGAAATGGTTATTGCGAGTCAACCGTAACAGATAGAGATATGCAATTGTGTAGTTTTCTTTAGGATTTCAGAAAAACCACAATTCTCTAGTACATCATTTTTAAGTATCTCCTAAAGTTTAGTATACATAAGCCATGTAAATTTATTTTTCAACTACTCGGTTGCAAAATATTGCCTTTTTCTACTTACAAAAATTTAATTAAGTTTCATTATATATATAAACCTTCCATGAAAAATTATCTAAATGATGATGGAATCTACACCAAAATCCATAGCCTGGATTAGGAGAAGTTAGCGGATAAACAGACAGACAGACGCCATCAGCGATTTTGTTTTAAACCACGTAGAGTTTCAAATTTTTCTTATTTACATTGTTTTATTACCGATAGATGCATAAATTCGTTCGACCGCCATTGAACTGTGCAGTATTCTATTTCTCGTAGTCGCGAGTTCATTGCACACGTGCCTACACACCGGCTTATAATATATATCTAATTTGCCGAGATACCTATACAACGTCTTAAATCTCTGGTTGTATATATATATATATATATATATATATATATATATATATAAAGAGCAGCTTGCTCGCCGTACTCAATTAATATAGGGAATGGTTAGAGGGCGCGGACTTACGAAGGTGCCCTCGATGGGTCTTAATGCCCTCGTTTGCGTCGGAGAATCTCTTTGCGATCGTTTCGTCTCTCTTTCTTACTTTTTCCCTGACCCCTTTTTCTCTCCCTCTCCCACTCTCGTACTCTCCCTATAAGTAGAGTTACTTCTAGCTCGTGCCCCATACACGGCATTCGTCATTATATCCTCGGGATCTCTCCTCTCCGTTGCTGGACCGCCCTCGGACTCTCGCTGGGCACCACCGCACCGTGTGTCGTGCCGATGATATAAATCAGACGAACGGCCAATAAATACCAGCGTTGGAGAGAACTATGCTGCCGAGAGAAATATACAGGGAGAGGGTGAGCAAGAGAGAGAGAGAGAGAGAGAGAGAGAATGGCGGACAGACAGAGAAATAGAGAGAGTCTCGCGCAACCTCGAAGAGTAAGTTTCGCGACCGTAAAGTTCGCAACCCCCGGGAAATAAATTTAAACGCACAATTGGTTAGTTAAGGCATTGTACATGATCTTGGGCTATAGGATTGCTGTTTGAACTTGCGTGCCCATATTATACGCTTGTAACGATTGTTGGAGAATCGTAGGGCTTGCTCCGGCCTATCGAAGATTCCTGGCGATAGTCGGTTGGATAACCGAGCCAGTAATTATCGAACTCTTTGCATCGATCGATCATTCATTATTCGAAAATCCGATCGCAAGTTCTATCAAATTACACAATTTCTCGAACGATCTAATTTCCTCTCGATATCGATTATTTTTTAATTCAACATTTTCATTTACAAAATACTCGTAAACGCCTACTTTTAACAACTAACCGTTCGGACAAAGACGATCTTGTTTTCTTTTGTCCGAGAGATTAATAACACTTATATAACGATAAAGATCAAAAGAGGTGTGGTGGGGTGATAAATGCTCGCCACAAAAGACCTATCAGGCGCAAGCTCGTCAGCTCGTCAGTTTCTCTCGGTGATGAGCATGAATCACGCGAGGAATAATAAATACGATGCCTCTCCGAGCTACGCGATAATCATTATCGGTCGAAATAACACAGAGCCTACGAGAATTATCTCGTATGATAAACGATTATCGTCGTGCTACGCGAGACGCCCAGTCGCGATGATAATTGTTGCATATGCATCGGTCGATGTGTAGCAGCCGTTATCCAAGGAAAAATCCTAAATAGCTCAGCGATCCACGATGAACTATGCAAAAACTCGTATAAATCGGATCGATTCGATCAAAGCGAACGTAATTCGGATCAAATTTATTTGCACCGCCGACAAATTGTTCAACGATGCGATTAATTCTGCATAATACGATCGATTTTTATTCCGATCGAACGGATCAATCTTGTTATCTATTTAATTTTTGTATTATCAGAAACTCGAGTGCGCGTTTGTTTGTTTTATTTAGTTTTGCTTTTTTTTTCTCGTTTTTATCCTGATTAGCACACCCACGTAAAGTACAAAGGTATTTCGCGTCATTGTTTACCCTTCGTACCACGAGGCCATGAACAATACCGCACTGTATTCCGTACGGACAAACGCAAAAGCCTTTACGTGCGGTATATGTGGGAAAATGTATACTCGGCACACACGAGAACTTTGACGATGGACGTGGTAGAAAGTTTAATAGATTTGATACGGGTTTCTCGCTCCAACAAGAGGCTCCTTGAAATATACACTCTCGTCTTTCGTTGTCGTCTTGACGGTGTTCTCCTCGTTGTTCTAACGTTGAATTCGTACATTGCTTGCTTGTGGAGATGAGAAACTTGGTTCTCTCATATCTCTCTCCCACATTCCCTCCCACATCCCCTCCCTCTCCCCACTTCTCTCTCTCTCTCTCTATCTCTCTCTCTCTCTCTCTCTCTCTCTCTCTCTGCGTCTCTCTCGTAGTTCGGCATTGTTTGAGAAATCGTTTTAGTGGCTAATTCTCCGTAAACGATACTGGAGATAGTTGCGACTAGACATACTCAGTGAACGCTTAGTAGCTAGAAACGCGCGAAATAACAGGAAATACGTGACACAATAAATTACCCGAGCCAATAAATTTAATCATTGTAGAGAAAAATTACGAAATTGATTTATAAAAGTAATTCAAAAAGTAATGAAATTTGTTTACACGATCGTCTATACTCTTAATATTATTAATTACATGGACTCCACCCAGCCAATTAATATTTTTAAAAAAAAATTTTTTTATAAAAACGAGGTCGAGAACCAAATACAAATTTTATTCGATTTGTGTCTACCACGTATAAAGCATCTTGCACGCGACAGTTGAAATTGATTGGCGAGTGGGGTTCAGGGGTCTCGAGGTTTGAATTCCCTTATACTCGCTTACATTATTCTCTTTTTCTTCTCGCGAGGGTCTCGAAAAGCAATTGAGGATCTTGAGGGGTCGACGGGGTGAGTAAGAAGGGGAAGAGGAAGGAGGATATAGTAGTAGTAGCAGCACGAGAGACTCCAACACGGAAAGGTCCGAGACACGAGGCGAGACGAGAAGGTGGCCCGTGCGATCGAGATGCTAGAGGGCCTCCCCCCCCCCCCCCCCCCCAAGTCTCGCACACGTGAAGAAGAACCACCGAAACTCCACGTGAACGCGTTTCCTCTTGAGAAAGAGCCCTCTCTCGGCATGTACGGAAGAGAGCTCTCGAGGGTATCGTCGAGTGTGGCTCCACGTTAGAACAACGACCGTATACAAGTCGAAAGTATATAGCGAGAGTACTTGCTGTACTCCAAGGGGGACGTTACTGTACCTACTTTTATGCCCTCCTCGGGCTACGTGGGTTAGTGCGGTAGACCGAGATAATGCTAGCCATCTAGGAATTCTCGTAATATCACAATGAATAAACATTTCGGTTTTTAAACGCGGATTAATTTTTTTCTTGCTCAATTTTTTGGGAATAATTCTTTTGAATTTAATTTTAAAAAATTCACCGCTGACGCGGTTAAAAATCGATGAGTTCACCGGGTATGGAGCTTCGTATACGGATATTCTCGGTTCTCCAGGAGCCTCGATCCTTTTTTTCGTCTACCAGGAGGTCCGCGACCACCGAACGGTGGATGAGAGAGAAGCCAGAGAGGAAAAGAGAAGAGGCGAGCTCGTTTGTGGCTATTCGATGCCCTGACCTCCCGGAACCTCGGCACACTCTCGTGCTGCCGATGCGGTGGAGGTTCGAATTCTTCGGGTAGAATTCCTTCACCTAACCTCGCAACATTCTTCTATATTTATTTCCGTTTTCCTTTTTCTTTTGTTTTCATCCGCCTCGCGGCGCATACCGAATGTGTGATTCGGCGATTATAAATAGCGGATGTAAATACGAGTTCTATATCGTACGATAATCAAACGTCCTAATCGATAATTAATTAACTTTAACTTAATTTTTAACTTAATTTTGACTTGATTTTTAACTTAACTGTTAAAAATTAACTTAATTTTTAACAGTTAAGTTAAAAATCAAATTAAAAATCAAGTCAACAAATTAAATTAATTTTCAACAGTTGATACTTTGTCATTTTTGCAATATTCGTTTTTCAAATCGAAGGATTGGAATAATTCTTGTTTCGTGTAAAAATGCGAAAGAGGGATTAAAGATTTGGCTAGATTTTAGTTTTAAGTAATCGGAGATACTTCAACCGTATAATCGCTACGGTTTGTCTTGGCCCTCATAATCGTTGGTGTATCTCGTATCTACCGTAAAATTCATATAGGTAACCCTCCAGGACTTCTTACAGTCGCACGAGAAACAAGAGACGAACAACAAGAGTCGTATAATATATGTGGTATATCGAAGCTTCTCTCCTACGTCTCGTGTAGTTCTGACAAATGGAAAGGTTCTCGGGTCGCTCACGACCCGATAAATTCATGTCCGTGCTTCCCGCGAGTATTCGAACAACGGGCCAATTCGTTAATCCCCTTTCCTATATAACGGGAATCCCTCGCGATGTATGGACTAGAGGAGAACGTGAACACTTCCGATAACTCGTGGAATAATTTGGGATTAATTGCTAAATTTGACGATCGATTATACTTGAAATATTTCCATACGTCATTATTTTTTTACGAGCTCGTGATTTCCAAAAAGCAATTTTATTTATCGTTATTCGATTTCTAAGAAGCAATTTTATTTATCGTTATTCGATTTCTAAAAATTTTATCATCAATCGACAGTTTTCCCAATTAATTCTGGTTCCATGTTGTATTTTTATTTTTTACGAACAATTAACGATCGTATTTTTATTCAATGAGGGACGTGTTATAGAGAGTCCTTACGGAAAATAAAAATAATAAAAGTATGAGTTTTCCGATTAATTAGATATTCTCGAGCTAGATAGGAAGAACAGGTTTTCGTTTGTAAAATTTTGCGCACGCGCGGTTTTTCGATATCCGGTATTTCCTCAAGAAAAGCTCGGGATATTCGTTGACTAAAAAACAACGACTTACCCACGGGACGTGAGTGACGACCTTCTCAATATTTCTATACGCGACGTTGCCATTCACCAAAGCCTTTTATTAATCGAACTACGTGAGATGCGATACGGCGCCAAGATACTCGCGAAACCAGACACACGAAACGATCCCTTGTTGTACACCTTGTAGATCCATAGGGGGAGGAATTTGTGTTTTGCTAGACGACTAGACGATACCGTGCCATGGTGCACGACGCCCGGATCACCTCCAGGATCAATCTGCACATTCGAGGAAATCCCTTTGTCAGGAAAATATATTCCCTCGGTCTCTTTCGTATAGAAGGAAATATACGAGTCTCTTTCAATTTTCTTTTGTTTGCAGAGGGGAAAAAATCGAATATCCTGTCAGATTTTGATATACTTTTTGCAATTCTTTATTATTTTTGGGGTAAAAAAAATAGAGAATATATGAAACCTCGTGCAATCCAATATAATTGTCTATAACAAATATTATTTCATTATTATTTATTATTATTAATTTTAATTATATTATTTATTTAATTATTAGTATTATAAATTTTATTTATATTATTTCTTTCTTTATTATTATTAATAATTTTAATTATATTATTTATTTAATTATTATTATTATTAATTTTATTTATATTATTTATTTATCTATTATTATTATTAATTTTAATTATATTATTTATTTAATTATTACTATTATAAATTTTATTTATATTATTTATTTAATGAATATTATAATACATTTTATTTATATTATTTATTTATTTATTATGTATTATTTATTAATTAATCATATTAATTGCAAGCAGAAAAATCAAATATCCTATTAGATATTGACATACTTTTTGTCATTTTTTGTTATTTTGGCATCAGAAACTAGAGAATATCCGGCATTTCGTGCAGTCCAATCCAATGACTTAAAGCAAATATTATTTCATTATTATTTATTAATAAATTATCACTTTTTTATTGCATCATTCAATAACTAACCATAAAATATTTGCAATGAGAAATCTTAAAGGACTTAATTTCCTTCGATTCAATTAAAATCGATACAAACAAAAAATACATTCCTCGTAAAATCTATAATACTCCGCCAACGAATGACGAAAATCGAAAAAGGCAATTCCACCTTTCCTTCCAGAATATAAATCTCTCTTTCGAGAGCTAAGTGAAAACCGTGCGATGCCGACAACAAGAGGGCGTTAGATCTACCTACGCAGATCTTGTATATATGTATATTTCTTTTTTTTTTTTTAAACACACACCGTGGCATCGACATCATCACCTTCCTCTTTCCACGTATAATTAAATGGCATTAACATTCTACCCGTGAAAGTTACGCCTCATACGGTATCGTATTTCTCCCCCTTGTCTCGAGCAGTCGCAAAGCTTGTGTACAGAAGAACTCGGGAAGACAGAGAGATCTTTCGTTGGGTATACGTATTTTTAGGCAGCGATAAAATCGCTTTTCTTTAACGGCTGTGCGCGCCGAGCCCCTTGATCGCGACATGTTTCTTGGCCCAGCGTCTCGTGCCGCTGTTAAATCGTGAATGTTTTACGATCATTAAAAAAATGAAAAGAACAAAAAAAGAAAGACAAACAACGATTAATTATGATATAAATGAAAGAACGCACATTGGGAGCCTTCTAATATTCTCGTTTTATATATTTACAAGCTCCCCTCTCAATTTTTCACTCGAAATATTTTAATTGCCGGCGATCCTTGGTACAAGAAATACGAGAAATATCCCATGAACGTCTCAATTTCATTTTCCCCAGGCACCAAATTTTCGTCGTTAATTTTCACCCTTAAATATTTCAATCGATCTTTCGTCAAGGTTATTATCCCGGTATCAAAAAAATTCGGGTATTATATCGAAAGGTAGGAAGATTATAGTCTCGACGACGGCTAGACGACGAAATATATATATATATTTGTATGAGCCAGCGTGCTTACATTCTACGGGTTCGCGCATCGAGCCAATATAGTACGAGCAATATATTCAAGCGTATCAATCTGCATAAACTCATTCCTATGCAAATGAACGAGATTCGATTAGAATTCATAGTTTAAAGCCGAGGGTTTCCTCTCTCACGTAGCTCCCAGAGTGGTCTGGCCTTCCCTTCCACTCGTATAAGCTTAGAGATCGCTGAAACATCATATATTAGCTCGCGATATATTCAAGTATGGATTCCTTCACAATTAGACGAAATTTATTCGACTATCGATAAATGAGCTTTAGGGTGATACGACCATTTCTCAACCTGTCGATAGCGTACTCAAAATATTATCATATACCTCTACCTGCACGTACAAATATCAAGAAATATAATCTGCATTCGCCCTTCGATCCATCAATCCAATGTCTCTCACTCGCTCTAACGAGCTTCTCACTAGATACCTAATAATAATCTCAAGATCCAAACGATCTTATCCAATCGTGAGAAACGATGGAACTTTTCTCAATCACGCGTTCTCCAGAGTGAACAATGGATCGTACACAGAAGTGTCTTGGCTATGCCAACTTGTACATATATCTTTATAAATAAGCTTCCAGTCGTACTCCAGAACTCGTGGTAGGGAAGTCTTCTTGGCTTTTCCAAGACCAAGGAGAGTCTCTTTCGCCAGGGTCTATGAAACTCGCGAGCATGAATGTTTAATGGGAGAACGTGAGGCTCGCGGCTCGAGAGCAACTTCTTGCTCGTGTCACCCATCACTTATTCACTCTCTCTTGGTGCAATTACCAACGCGTATCCAACTACTGCATTCGTCTATCTGTGTATATTCGCTTACACATATTGCTATATCGTAATAAGTATGCATATATATATATATATATATATATATATAGAGAGAGAGAGAGAGAGAGAGAGAGAGAGAGATTGAAAAGATGGCGATGTATATTCAAGAGTCCGAGGAGAGGACTCATCTTTCGCCTTTCAAGCCCGCTTTGGCACGAACCACGTGTGAAATACACGCGTTCGCCTTCAAAAGTGTCATCGTTGTCAGGAACGAAATACGAGTCTAGTTGGATACCTGCTTTTACTTTTTAGCGACGATGAAATTGATTAAAAGGAAGCTTTCGTAAAGGCGAACGTGTTTTTAATAACTAACCTGCTCTGTAAAAGTTTCTTTTGAACGTCAACTGGGGATCGTCTCTCTCTGTGTTGAATGAAGCGTAAAACAAGTATAACACTCGAACGCTTCTTCGAACACATTACGATATCCGGTTTATATAAAATTAATTTAACAGTAGCTTGCAATTAGACATTTTATGTTATTAATTATGGGACGTTAATTGTAACTATGTATTCGCCATTTAATTCGGAATGATAATAAAATTTAATTGCCCGAATCGAAAAAAAATATCGAGTGATATTTGTTAAATTGAAATAATTCTCTTTTTTTTTATATCACGTTTATTTTAATGAATCGACTTCTCATCCGGTCGAACGTTGACTACGCGATTAGCAACTCGTTAATTAATTCTGTTCTTGAAAAATAATTTTCTTCGTGCGTTTCTCTGCGAAGCAAAAAAAAAATATCAAATAATATTTGTTAAATAAAATAATTCTTTTTGTTTATATCACGTTTATTTTAACAAATCGACTTCTCATCCGATCGAACGTTGATTATGAAATTAGCAACTCATTAATTAATTCTGTTCTTGAAAAATAACTTTCTTCGTGCGAGTCTCTGCGAAGCAAAAAAGAATATCAAATAATATTTGTTAAATGAAATTATTTCTTTTATATCAAGTTTATTTTAATAAATCGACTTATCCGGTCGATTTGTGATGAGTCGATTTGTTTATTTTAACAAATCGACTCATCCGGTCGAACGTTGACTGCGCAATTAGCAACTCGTTAATTAATTCTGTTCTTGAAAAATAATTTTCTTCGTGCCTGTCTCTGCAAAGCAAAGAAGAATATCAAATAATATTTATTAAATGAAATAATTCTTTTTGTTTATATCACGTTTATTTCAATAAATCGACTTTTCGTCCAGTCGAACGTTGACTACACAATTTAGCGACTAAATTAATTAATTCTCTTCATGAAAAATAATTTTGTTCATGCATGTCTTTGTTTTCTATCGTTACAGGTGTTTCGCAAACAGAGGCGGAAATGAAAGGGGCGTCACGGTGAGGCAGGGCGAAAGGGTGAAGTGACTTCGCCCGAGTAACACAAAAAAGTGGGAGTGAAGATATGGTGAAGTGGTTCGGGTGTATCGCCACCCTGGCGTCACCCCACGTCCGACATCGCCGAAATTGGATTATTCTCTATTTCCTCACAACCGGATTATTCGCCGAAACGACAATCGCGATAGATCTCTGTAAGTTTACTTCAATCTTCCGACATTAATATTTTTCTCTTTTCCTCGTCCCAAATGCGACAGACGATATTCTCACACCCCTGCATAATAAATTTATATACACGGAAATCTGTATTCAACTGTTCGCGCACATAGCGAATGAATAATTACACCTTTATCCACGAATATATGTCATCAACGTTTCGAATCGATAAATCGTAGAACTTCCGTGTTGTTCTACTTTATTATTCTCTGTGTCGCGATCGTACACCATAAACGCGATCTTTACGTTGCTGTCTCGCATAGCTTTTGTTGCTCCGATGTTCGTAATAAGTTTTCCTCGAGTTGCGAGCCAAAGACTTGGTCTCTCTTTACCTCGGTCTCGGTATAGAGAAGTTACGAACGAGGGGTAGAAAAACGGCCTTTGCCTTCGACATGAATGCACGTAGACGACGATATCGGCTTTGCACGTGTACTATCTGCACAGTATTCTTGAATAAACCATAGACTCCACATGCTTCGATCTTCGAGCACGAAAATTCATATAGTATAGTCCGCTGACAGACAAAGGGGCGAATATCACGTGGATGCGCGCCCTTCAGTTACGCCCTTATTGCACCTCGACAGTCGACATATATATGATACGTTGGAAGAGAGGTTCTTGACGCTTCGTCGATGGGTGTATTGTGCCTTACTGTGCTTGAATCGTTGATGTATTTCGATTCTTGAGAAATAATTCATCGTACTCGATACACGAGTACACCTGTACTTGGTACACATAGGTACAAGGTACCCTACACGTTTCCGTACGATTTATAACGATACATCAGTGAACGTATTTTTTGTTTCCATCGTATCATTCCGTGCATGGCAACGATAACTACGAAGGGATTGCGACATGCCTTTGGACGTTTGAATCGTTCTTCGCATGATTGCGAACGATTAATCCTGTGAGACTTGTGGAGCGATTAGAAATATTAAATATTGAGAGTTGATTTGCCTTGGAATTTTGTAGATTTTTCTTTGTATAATTTTATAAATAGTATTCGTTTTGATTATGAAATCAAAAACAATTTATCGACGGAATGTTCTTCACGATTTCAACCTGGGAGAATGTTTAATTCAATGTTAATGAACAATTTATCACGGTGTATCTCTTATATACATTTCACTTTTTTGTCCAATAATAAAAAGAGCGAATTCAGCTCGTCGGCAAGACCGATTTGCATGTCGGAGTGTCTTAGTCAGCGGAGAGACGTATACGAGTAGAAGGCGCGACGTTCTCGCGGTGTTTAAACGACCCGCCTGTCCATGTACTGAAATGCACATATCGTATAACCTACTCCAACATTTTTTCTTCTCTTTGCCCTCCCTTCAATGTACTCGTTGTGTAACGAGTCGTCGCGTTCGAAGAACGATATTCAGGTATTCCGGAATTTTCAACCGAACGAGAGAATTCCGTCGTACGTTTTCAATCAATTTTGCATATATCAAAGTGATATCATACGGTTACTCGATACGAGAAAATCAAATCGATAGTCTCGATACAGGGTGTCCCGTTTGAAAGAGCATGGCTAAATAACTTTTGATGGAAGCAAGAAACAACGTAATAATTTATATAAAAGTTGGAAGGTTCGAATAGGGAAACTCGATGCTGATGGAATCAAAGTCCCACATCTCATGTTTTTATGTTGCGGAGATAATTTATTTTTTTCCAATGCCAACGACCTTTTTGACCTTAGGTATACATATAGGTCGGATAATACAATTTCGAATTTTCCGCTGTAAATAAGATGTGATAATAATCGTTCGAATTCCGACAATGTTCGAAATTAAAGTGTCCAAAGGACAAGTATCACGTCGTGCGTTTGTCGATAGCAATTCAATAAATGTTCGTTTATTTCTCAATATATAATTTTTGTCGTAATGAGGAGATGAGGAAATAAACTCGAACGAGTCACATTAACGATTATAATGTAAATCGCTATGTTATCATTGAGGTACAGGTATCGATATACATCGTGCATAAAATTCATATAAGATATACGATATGTAAAAACGAAATTGCTGGAGCCGGAGTGTTGTCAAATAGGTTCGCCCCCGCGGTGATAACAGATACTTAAACCGTAAGTACTTAACGATTGACTCACGACTCGTTTATACACCGACCAGGTAGAAGATGCTCAAAATGAACGAGAGATTACTTTTATATACTTCGCTTCGAAGAAGATGCATAAGAGGATCGAGAGTATCAGCTTTTATAAATGTAGAGAGGGAGATAAAGAGGGATAGAAAGAAAGCGCGAAAACGAACCATGAATCGCTGAAAGCAATTTGTCGCGGATTTATGACCACCGATATCGGTAATCCGGTATTTTTATTATTAAACCAGTTTTATTATTACTTTTTTGATACACATTTTCTCTATTTATATTTCAAGGTGTAATTTAAAATTCAAACTTTGAACAAAATGTCTAAATAATTTGCGCTGGTTTTCTTGCAATTATGTTCGTTATCGGACGTCTCGAATTATATATTTTGTGCATCCATTTTGGCATTGTTTTTGATAATTGTTAACATATGATTTTTAGTTGACATTCCCTTTTTTTTAGAAAAACAAAATTTTTAGCTTTTGTCGCGTTGGTCGATAGTCCAGTCTTCTTATTCAACAGGGCGTTTATGTAATTGCTTGTAGATCGTTTTTTTGCACTTAAGGGAAGACGCTTCGAGATTTGAATGGATCCACAAACAAGAGTAACGTTTTAAATATAGTAATTTTAATAAAATTAATTGTCATTATCAAAATTACATTTATACACGTCTGTAATATTAAGAACGATAACTTATTATGATAATCCCGATAATAATCATTATTATTTATTATCATTATCTTTATTATGACTAATTAATTCAAGACTTAATCAACATTATTTGAATAAAATAAATTCGTTTTTCTCACCGCTTTACTGAATCTTGATATCAAATTTATTCCCGTATAAAACTAAATGTACACAATATTTCGATGCATAATAACAATAGTAATAATCGTCATAATTTTCTTCGAGGACGTTAGAAATCGTCGAGTTACTTCGATGGGGTTGTTTGATAGTCTTGGAAAGGGTTACGAGGTCGATGAGTTATGGGTGAGTCGAGGGCTCTCCGGACTCTTGGGAACGATATTATATACAGGAGAGTCCGCTTGGGTCCACGTAAGGTGGTTGAAACCCTTCTCTAGTTCTCCCTCTCTCTCTCTTCTCCATCGTCTCGCGCATGCAACAACCTTCATTAATAATAATAGCCATTCGGCAGTGGCACTGCATATTCTATCCTTGTACGAGACACTGTGTGTTATAGCCTAGCTTTTGCTGCTTCTCTATACCGATGATGCTGACTGGGCAATCGCGCCGCCGTATCGGCTCAAATTTCCTTGCTATTAGTTCTCTCCGTACATGATTCGCTCTCTATCTCTTTCTTTCTCTCTCTCTCGCTCTCTCTTTCGTCTTACGTCTCGTGGCCAACCGCCCTAGGAACTAGTTTGTATCTCCTTGACGTTCTCTGTATATCGATGGCGCACCTGCTCCTTCTCGATATACCTTAGTTGGCTCCGGTAACTGCCGCGCGTCCGATAACCAACGCTTCTAAGACCATTACATGTATTGCCCCCCGCGCGATTAATAATAGATGCAAGTATCTCCGTTATCGACACGATAAAACATGTTTTTAATTGAAAAATATTTTATTAATTACATTTATTGAAGAAAGTTCGATATCAAGATTGTTTCTAATAATCTATATCAATTAAGTATCAGCTACGTTTGGCAATTATTACCAATCTTTAAATTCTAATTCGTCATTTTATTTTCACAATTATGGAAAATCGATGTTCCAAGTATCTTGAAGACGAAGCGAAATAGTCTAACTCCGATAAAATTAGGCGAACGTTTTGTATTTGGATAGGATCGTTACCTCCTGTTCATCTTTCCAACGATGTTACATGCCCCATTTCGTTACATTAACGCGAACGTTTGGTAAATTGATGCGAGGAGAACGGTGCGTTGTTCTCGTTGAGTGCTCCCCGCGAAATTCAGGGTTTGTAGACTTTGGTCTCCTCATGCACACGCACCGATGCATAGAAGACTATACTACCAAGAGACACCACCGTGCTTTAAATCTATCACACGCGGTGCTTGCGCACGCCACCGCTGCCGCGGGCTATGACGCCTCCTTTCATACCCGAGACAAGAACGAAGAAGATGTAGGTAAAGAGAGAAAGAGAGAACGAGAGAGTGAATCAAGAGATACGGGTAACATGTACGCGGAGTATGCAGAGATTGAGGCGCTGAGGAGATCCGAGTAATGTATGCAAAGTAGATAGTATCACTCGCTCTATGGTCCTTAACCCCCGTCATTGACTGGCACCCTCTTTTTCTACCTCGATCTTCCAGCTAACTCGATACATACCTGAAGGGCCTTCCCTCCCTTCTCTATCACTACTCCTGTACCGATGTGCACTCCATGCCGACGTTCCACCATACGATCCATAAAACTGCCCATGGAAAAAAAAACGAAATACAAAGTTATTTAACTTTATCACCGTCCGTTGAATAAATAATAATGATAATTCTAATTCAAATCATTCATTGGAATGTAGCTAGGTCAATTAAATTTAAATAGATCGCGTGTCTTAATTACAATACCTCAATAATAGCAGGACACAAGAAATGCTGTTCGATCTCGTATCGTACATATAATTGTTACAACAAATATATGTGAAACTTTGATTAAGATTTGTTTGTCATTTTTCGACTTACTACTCGCAGGATTTTATCCTTGAAGGTTTTAGTCCGTACGATATTATTTCTATCTTCATCTCTCATTGTTCCAGACTTGCTCCCCTCATTTGGTTTACGTTATATATATATATATACATTTACCTCGGAACACAATGCATTTTTGCCTTTCGAAGCTCGTCGTTGTCGAGATAGCAGAACGTATAAACTCCTCTGACTGTATCTGACCGGATTAATCTCTGTTCAGCTAGTTATTTACTCGTTTATGACCCGACGGTGATGCATACATAAATTCAAGAGGTATGGAGTTGAACACTCTCGCTCGCTCAACTCCCTACCTCTCCTTTATCGTATAGGCACACAAGAAACGACGTCCACAACGAAATAACCTTCCTACCTGTATCTGTATCTTTAATACATCCCCTATTTTATATACGTATACGCCTATGAATATATTTTCGTTATTGTTGTAGCGCAATGCAACGCCCCGCTGGGCATGGAGTCCGGCGCAATCCTAGACTCAGACATCACTGCAAGCTCCAGCTTCGAAAGAGGCAATGTCGGACCTCATCAAGCGAGGTAATGTACAAATCATATTTATCATCGTTACGTGACGAGGTCATTAAACTACAATTTCATCAATTTAGGTAATCCAGTGGACCATAAAATTAACGATTCTTCGTGGAATTCAGTGCAGCTGTTCAAAATAATATTCCGTTATAAAACCGGGCCTACGTTAGCTCACTCTTGTTTAATAACTGCTATATCGTTGGAAATCTTGAATATGTAAAAATGATGTAATGGGTCGTACCATTTGCCATATTCGGGGTGTGTCCACACGGTTTATAGTCATAATTTTCCTTACCTCCCGGACATGTACCTACTTTCTTCAATCTCTCCAGTTTACAATCTTCCACCGTGTATACACAGTGCGCGGTTTTATATTATTGCCTCTGCAATTCCAGTGCTCCCCGCAGCTTCCTTAATGGCAAATGCCCAACGCGAGAGAATACACCCCTCGAGTGAGAGATATCATCGTGCTCTTGTGTAATAAGAGCAAGAAGAAGAAGAATATAGTGGGAAAAGAAGAGCATCGTGTATGTTGCTTAACTTCTTGTGTGCTGGAGCTAAGTGCTGTAGGGAAGGATGACATCGACAATTCTTTTTGGTACACTACATGTCGTACATAATTGTACATATACATCATACGTACCTATATATGTAGAGAACGATCCATATTAGAAAATCCTTCATCCTTCATGTTCCGGGCAAACAAACTGTAAATAAGACCTGTGGAATTCCGGGTAGTACCTATCAGGATTTGTCCTTTACAGATCCTCCATGTCCTCAGACCTTCTCACTTGTTTATCCTCATGGATATAAATGTGTTATACCATCATCCATATGAGAACAGAGAATTGCCTGACTGACACGAAAGAATATGCTTTTTGAACTCTCCATTGTCAATGCAATTAATTCAATCAACTAGTCCTTTGACGCTTATTTTCACCCACAAGTGTTCTCTTTCTTAATTTGCCTTGTATTATGATATTACAACCTCAGAGCACTCATTCACTCCGATTTTCTTTTCCTTGTGTAAGGCGAAGTCTTCGCTAGTGACGACAACCTGAAGGTCGCGTAACGTTGTTCCTATTAAATTAGATGACTCGAGACCACGCTCGCGCTTTCAGTGAGGCCTGCATGAAGCAGCAGGAAGTAACACGCGTATAGGTATTCCGTGTATATGTGTGTACGTATACCGCGGTAGAGTTCCACGTTTCAGGGCCCCGAGCTCATCAAGAGTCGGAGGCCCATTCAGCCGGTCATTGTCTGCGGTAATGGAATGTATTAATATCAGAGAACGCAAGCGAACCTCTGGTCCGTTCTCTCCTCCCACCATCGTCCTCGCCTTCTCACCCTCACACGCCTCTAGCTATAGGACATCGCCGGGAGAGGGATACCGAGAGGAAACTAGAGCCCATGATGTTGAATCCTGGGTTGCGTGCAGCGTGCGATGCCAGTAGCAGCATCATGTATATATGGCCACCCTCCAGCTCTAGCAACAGCACGGACGTTGCTGACGCTGATGTCCCATGGGACACCACTCATAAACCGAGTCCGGCTTGACTCGCTCTCGCCAGCAGCCCCCATAGAGAGATCCTGCTGCAACACCGGCACCAGCGGACCAGCCCGTACACCGATGCACGTCCTTGCATTAATACGTAACGGGCCGGAGCGCCATTCCATATTCATAGAACATGTTCTGCAGAGCCACGAAGGAGCGGAGATCGATGGAAAATGGGGACGCAGGAAAATTGTGCACCACACGATTAACCCATTCGCATGGCGATCGATTTTCGTACATTCGACGTGAACAGATAGGCTAGGCTTAAACTTCTCACTGCTTTCATCATTGTCCAACGATTCTAAGGGCAATCCAAAAAATTAATGTCTAACTGAAATATTAAACATTATTTTATTAATACAGATATCGTAACATTAGTTTCTCGTAACGGGCATTCATTGATATTAAATTATAAAGTTTGTATCGCTGTATCGATATCGTACATGTCTGATAATCACATTAGGACTGGGATACGAAATTATTTCTTATCCCACCCGAAATGATGACAAACGTCAGTTTCGGAAGGGTCGATTTCGTTACCGATAAAATGAAATAATGTTTATTGGATAATTCATTTGAAATTTTCGTGTCAATCAATCTGTCAGCTTCCAACTGCTGGCGTTCCAGTTCAACCCTTTGAATAAAACATAGGGGTTAATGTCGCGCAAGGTGGAAACTCTCCTGGATGTTGCACGATGGAACGGTGGAGGTTGCTTTCTCCTGTGACAGTGTCTCGTCGGTGCCAATTTCAGTGAGTCGCCGGTGCGACATCCTTTCCCATTCTCTCCTCGGTTCTCTCCTGTCTGAGCTTCTCTGGAACGCGACGACGGGAACGATAGAAAATTTAAGTCTCTCCCCCTTATCCCTCAGCCTGTAGCTACTCCGGAGCCTGCGGAGAAGGGAGCCACCTTAATTTACCGCTGTCCATCTATCAAGTGATATATACGTATACTTGTGGAAGAATGTGTACGTGTATATTGGACTTCTCAGAATTTCACGTGTGTCCACAGTGAGCTCGCAGATCCGCTAATACCAACTGCTGGATGATTCAAGCGAAGAGCCGAACGTTCCTGACATCACCAATACCGAACAAATCCGGAAATAGTTACTGTCCAAACTCTCACTCGCTCCGTACCCACGACACACACATATTCCCATACTTTTCATCTATATTTCTAGTATTAACGAGCATTCGTACGTGAATCTCCAATCGAAAACTTTAGTCGACGAAATTATTAATAGGTGTGCTCTTATCCAAGTGATAAATGTATTCTCAGTTCCCGACTATTTTCCAACCAGCCATTTATCCAGGTGAAATACATACTCCGTAGTTTTGGACTCGTTCCCAACTCGCAGATGCAGGCCACTTGACCCAGCCAAATTATTAATAATCCGATCCCTACCTATCTCTACCTTGGTATTGGAAATAAGGATTGCAATTTTTATCTTACTTTCAATCGATCAATATTTTTGTAACTTTTTTCGTCGATTGACTAAAAAGTGTTTATTTGTTACTAAAAAATGTTTACTCAGCCGACAGTAAAGAAATTTTCATCAATGCTCTCCAATTATTTACGTTGAAAATAATGGCGAAAAAAGGCAACGCAGAAGAACCCCAGTGTTGGTAAGAATGTTAGACACTGGAATTTGATGCCACTATTCATATAATGGTAGAGACACGACGAAAGCTATTATCTCGTATCACGGTTTGCGTGTGTGCGATGAATGTAAAATTTGATTATTAGCAACACGTCCGGGCTGAAAAGCGGGCAGAGCGACTCAACAAGAGGAACGACGTGAATGAAAGAACGATAAAGACGAGCGAGATCTCAGGCGGTCTCCGAGCGCACGAAGAAAGGAATAAAAAAAATCAAAGGAAAATGAAAAAAGATGCGATCGCAAAACGGAGCAGTAGACGAGAGGGCTCCTCTCATGTTGCGCCGCAACGGCCGAGCGAGCGTGAGGACGGCATTTGCGCGCCGAGTGGTAAACGGTCCACGCAATTAGGGAAGGCGCTTCGCACGCCGTTCCATGGTTCATCTTTTATTCATGTGGATATTCCTCCCTCCCCCAACACCTACCCTCTCCTCAAGCAATACCCACTCGCGTACCTTTTCCCCTAAGATTAAAACTAAAGCACGCCTCTCGACGCAGACAGACCCATGGCTGGCACGGAAAGTAAGAGAGATAGAGGTATCTCGCAGCATCCGCGACTAAAATTCACTGCGGTATGAGATTCGGGTGGGGAGTGAGGCGAAGATCTTCGTCATCTCTCCCTCCGTTTCATCTTACGAGAGAGAAAACGGCAGATATCATCTCTAATGAAGGAAAGAGAATTCAGCAGATTTTTACAATGTCTGAATGTCCTTTTAGGAAAGAACCGAGAAACACCCCAAATGTTTATATTCCCTGAGATTTTCATTGAATTCTTGCTCAAAAAATATCCATGAACATAACTTTCTTGTGACACCGATATAATTGGAGAGACGTGGGTAGTAAACAAACATTTTCTTCTACATCGTTGCAGGCTAAAAACGGAAAACCTTGGAGGTGCCTGGTGTCCAAAAGCTCCGGTTACTCCAGAATCTCGCGAGTGGCTCGAGATCGATCTTCATTCGGTTCACATGATCACCGGTACCAATACCCAGGGACGTTTTGGGAACGGTGTTGGTGTCGAGTACGCTGAGAATTACGTTCTCGAGTATTGGCGCCCGCGTCTTGGAAAATGGGTTCGCTATAGCGACATCAAAGGAAAAGAGGTAAAGTAGTTTGTGATCGAACGATGATGATAAATCATTTCATATTTCCACAAATAAATTTGTAACGTTAAACTCTCCAATACCTAACAATAAACGCTCTTTTGTATAACAAAGTTACCAGCGTAATAAACTTTTACAGCTCGTACGTTTTGAGCTTATTTTCTAATGTCCGTTCTGGTATCGATTGCCATTCAGTCTACAACGCCCCTAGCCCAAAACGGTTATATGTAGATATAGCAATGATGCAAACACACATACGCATTTACTGATACGTACATATATATATAGCAAACAAAAGCCCATTATGATTTGATACGGCCATGAAAGTCCCCACGGCGCGATTTGATCGCTCTTGCATACGCCATCACCATTGATGTCCGAAGCGTCAGTTCGAAACTGGCCCGTTCGATAAATCTATCATGCCCAACGTTCTCTCTCTCTCTCTCTCTCTCTCTCTCTCTCTCTCTCTCTCTCTCTTCCTCCCTTGATGATGCACGCACGAGAAAGCCATAATCGTTCAATGATGAGTTACCATCGTTGGCGGGAATTGAAAGGAAAAAATTCTGGTCAAGTGACGCCCTATCGAGGCGAGCGCACGATCCACGCTACGATGGGGCATCCCGCCACTTCAGGACTGGTGGCCCTCGTATTGATAAAACCGTTTAATATTATCTTGATTTACGGCACGGCGAGTGTACGCCGGACGTCTGCTTTTCGCCAAACACCGAGAACGACTATATGCTCGCGTGGATTTTATCGTGGATGTTATATGTAGGTACAAAATCCGCCCAGCGAGAAAACGAGTGGTCTCACCGGGATCATTCCTTCTCGCCTCTTTTTCGTCTTTGCGAGCGAGGACATCGCAACCACAGCAGTCTTTTGCCTGTCTCTGGTTCGCGACCGAAATAGAACTTGAGCCTCGCTCACTGCGAACATTGCAGCAAACACCTCCCGTGTCGGAACGCAAACATGCACACATACTTACACATATGTATATACAGAAATGTATACAACCGGACGCACGCATCACTTAAAATAATAATTAAATTGCGATTAAGACCCTTTCTTCGGGCCTCGACTCCCTCTCAACTCGACGAACGATGACGCTTTCCCTTTCCACTTTTACTTCGACTCTGGATTATTATTTCTAGCCTCACTTCGCCAAGATATCACAGAGTGCTTTGCCACAAGGCTTGCCAAATGCCACGAGTGCCTATCTGCTTAACTTCACTTTACAAGTATGTGTATCTTCCTGTTGGGCAACTCCGTTCTTGCCTCTATCCAGCTTTTCTTAGGATTCAAAGCTCGTTCTTTAGCGAGACGGTGAGCTTCGACGACGGATTATCGACTCGCGCATGCGTCAGCGGTTTATCGCCAATTTAAATGCTAATTTCGTCTGATCCAGACCTGCGAAATGCGTAATTCAGAGTGCTCTGAATATTTCCGAGGTTATTGTGGTTTATTGACGTACGAGTAGCATTATTCGATAGTTTTTTCCAAGATAAGTAGTAGACTTATCGATCTTCTGCAGACTATGAAACAGGTTTTGCTCATCACTCTGCCAGGGGTTTTTGCATTTAGCTGTAATTTTATCGATCCATTAGGTGCATTGGAGCTACAATAGTTTAAGATGGAATAATAGTAATTCATTTCTTCGAAAAACGAAAACGGTAATTCGACCCGTTAACGAGTGGCTAATAACAACTGGGTGGTCCAATTATCATTTCGCCCATAACCTCATTAATGCCAGCTTCGAAGCTCAACTCGAAGCTCTGTGGATTTAGCTCCCGAATAATTTGCGCACGTGTACGATCCAAAACATTTCGAGGAGGAAAATACTCGCTCCACCTGTTCAAGGCGTCAGAATGTAATCTGGCTGTCATATTCTTTGGACCACACACGTACTTCTCAACCATACTCAAACCATGTGCCTAAATCCCCCGTTGGTGATCTCTACTCCGCCCAAATCTGTTCCATCATTTCAAGGATTAGCAATCGAAAGCCTGCACGGCTATCCTGATATAGTTTCATTCGTCGTTCGTGATGGGCTTGATTGACTCGCGATCCGGCATCTTGTATGGACCTCACAAACGTGCCTCATGCTTGAAGCTTCTCGTTTTGATGAGGGGCGACGATATGGCTATTTATACGCGTATAAAGTGCGGCATACTCTAACCGGTTCGCGGATTGGGATACCGAGTGCTATTCTACAGGCGTAGCGAAAGTTATCGGTTAATGCGATGCACGTGCCATTTGCATTTCGAAATAAGGTAACTTAGCATGGAGTCAAGTATATAATGAAAGAGCGGACGCTGGAAGAGTATGGATACGCGTATACATCCGATGTATATTAAATAAATGAGACAAAAGTGGGCCCATTTATCAGCCATTTTCTTGTTGATAAAAGAATTTGGGGTAGAGAGTGACAGACTCAAATTTTTATTGCATAAACTTTTTGCGGTTTGATGCTTATAGAGTATACGAACGTATTTTCTTAACGGGATGATTCCAACATAAGTAAATATATATTTGCGTTTTGTACTCAGGACTTATTGTTAGTAAATAAATCGAAGTATTATCTCTTGGATACTATCATCCATATCACATACTAAAAATTCAAGTTATTTGGTCGAACAATTTTGCATTAGCATTTGTTTATTGAAGCCTTCTCCTAGAGTTTGTCATCTCATTATACTCGTCTCGTTGGGAAGTCTTCGTTTCTATTTACTCCATGCATAAATGATGTCTAGTAACTCACCTCGTCGATGAGAAATCTGAACAGGAAAATATTACCTTATCGCGTGTCTCTCGTATTCGATCCTGTTTGCGATGAAATAATATTGCCAGTATCCTCTCCCCTGGATAGGGATATCGTAATATAGACGAAGCCCCTAATGTCATCTCCAGGAGCTCTGCCGGCGGGCCGGGAGGATCGTAAATGGGTAATTATCGTCAAACGGGTAACGCTGATAGATTCCATCTTAGCAGTCTGGTCGTTCCGACACTTTAATCCGAAGGTATAGCCTTTATAACGAGAATGTCTTTCGCGTTGCCGATGGCCACGATTTCGGCACGTTTAACATCTCAAGGAGGCTCCCGTGCAAATCATTTGAAAACCTCGAGGGCACTTCCCGTTCCAGGAGACTCGTTTTAACGCGAGATACGTTGGATACGATACGGAGGCTGATGAGTCGCACGAAAAATCGTGTAGTGTCCGACGTGTATAACAGATATACGCATATTATTATTTAAACATCACCCTGGATATGCCAGCCTTCTCCTCGTCCTCTACTAGGTAAATTAGTCGTTCGATTGGACAGCAACCCACACGTCTCTTTTTCTCCTCCCCTCGTCCCCTTTCTCCATTCCTCACACGTATATTCTATGTAATGCACAAAACGGACGCCAGTTATATTTCCATCTTGCTCGATCCTGCGTGTGTAATGATCTTATTAATATTGATGAACCAGTTGCAGCCTGGAGACTGGCGATAATTTGTAAGGGTTATCCGAAGGCGTGACTTTAAACGGGGTGTCGGGATAGATAGATAGAGATAGAGAGAGGGACAGAGAGAGAGAGAGAGAGAGAGAGAGAGAGAGAGACCACGTGTATAATTATTAACCACCGGTTGCTCTGGGAACCGCATGTGTACCTATATAGATACCTACGTAGGGTGGAGCCGATAGAGACCAGCATCAGGCAACAGTCCCGTCGCACATCGCCCAATGTCCTCTCGGCCATGAAGATCTCCGAGCTTCGATATAACGTGGCTGCGAAACCGTGAAATTTTTCACACTTTTCGTTCATGCATCGATAACGTTATCCGCATGGCAACGTACATCATCGATATATCAAGCGATCATAACTTTTATTCCACTCAACTATTTCACGCTCTTTCAAAAATACCCTAGATAAATTGCAATATGAAAGATTGATCACTTCCACTTCGGTCATTTTTATGAATTTTTCTTCGTTTCCGTTTAACGAACTTCGACTTCGAGTTTCATTAACTGTGAAGAAAATGGACTAATTGAAGCAACCCACAGAGCCATTCTCCGACCGGTGCTTATGCAACAAAGATCTTGAATTTATAATCTTAAGATCGATGTATGTCAGTGCTACAAGAGAATCCATTTACTCACTTCTGATAAAATGTCTTAGTGCCTCTTAGTGTCTCTTTGAATAATGGTTTGTTATAGTTTCGATATAATCCATCACAGCCACTGAGGTCACCATCGGTACCTCAATGGCTATGACTTTAGTAAGCTTCGGTTAGAATCTTCGCTATATCGTTGCATATAATTGCATATTGCAACGTAGATATAACTATCGTGCCAGTCCTCGTTCGGATCAAAAGACAGCACGCCCGTGGGTAATTAGGGATCCAAGGCAGAGCCAAAAGCTTTTTCGGCACCGCGCCCGTGCGCGCTACGCAGCTTTAATAATAAATAGTCCGGGTCTCATTAGGCAGGGCGGTGGTGCGGGGCCTCTCGGGGTTGTGCGAACTCGCGTAATACACATAGCGAACGTACCCCGAGCGTATAGAAAACCCACACACTCGCATCGACGCTCCACAGATTAAATGGGTTTTCCCGGAATCCGTTGAGTAAATTCAACAAAGTGCGGGTGAAAGGAAATGGGAACGAGTGAGGAGCACGCTCGTGCGCACACACGCACACTCTTTTCGTATACGTACGTATAAACGAACAGTCTCATTTCAGATATTTCGGCTCTCTTGCTCGAGCTAGGTGCTTGCGAATGGAGCTTTTGCTACGCTACTTTACCGAGACTCTTCCCTGCAATTCGACACGCACATAAGCCACTCGTGCTATTCTCCGTAATATTCGCTATTGCGATCGTATATCCGACAATGGACCAGAAGTACGGACGATTTTAGCCTCTCTCGGACCTCTTTCGTCGACAGTTGTCCATTCGAAATAATTTTAGTTCAGTTTTTCGCGGTACAACTCGGCATATGGAAAATATAATACAAAAAAGGCTTTATATTGGATCGTTAGCTAGTAATGATGGTAATTCCAAAACGGAAATTTAACGAAAACAATTATTTGCGATTGCTCATAAGTGGTTGATATTAAAAATAACATAATTATTGTAACTATTGGTATTATCATTATTCCTTTTTTTCGTATTAAAAAAGTAACGAAACAAATGTCGTAGAATCTTCCTTTCGATGTTATCCATCACATTTATGAAGTTATGAAGTCAATTTATAACGGACCCTATAATATATAATGTCAGATAAGGCTACATCGCTAGACCCATTGAATAACCCTAATAACATATAGGAAAGTTCATCAATGAAAATAGATGAGAAATTCAAAGGGATGGCGTTGTTGATAGTCCAAGTACACGAGGCAAACTCGTCCGCGCGTACCCATCCGTTTATACCAATGAGTCACGTACGAAAATCCACTTATGGGACCAAGGGATTCTCTCCCGACCGAGAGTTAATCACTTACATCCACCTACGCATTCAAATAGGAAGGGATTCAATCCAGACGATCGATCATCGAAAGTTCTCAGATTCATATTGTCTGACGAATAGTTTTACGATAGATTTTATCGTGTGTTCCTGTCTCACCCTCTTTTTGTATTTTGGTCATCATTTGACAAGAATTTTCTCGTACTGGAAAATCCGATAATTGCCCTCTCAGTTCGCAAAACGTCAGAGGGTTGAAAAGCACTCTGGCCGCCCTCGCTCGTTCGAAACCCAAAACGGGTGTTCGTGCCGAGAAGTAACCCAAGAAAGGACTGGGATCGAGACCACGCTGTGTTATGTAGGAAATCGGTGGATGCCGTGAGTACATGGTGTATAAGATATTACACGCACTTCCGGTCTATTTCCAGGGTGTGCGAAACAACCCCGTCTAATCCCGTCGTTCTGAAGCTTCGCTCAACAATTCCGTCCCACCCTCTTTCACTCTCGTTTATTCCAAACGCCCCTTTAGCACGATTCGTGGTGGCACACGAAACGTATGGATTAATCCGATTTCCTTTTTGCGATAGGGAAGACATGCGTAGTGATTGATCCTCCGACATTTCCAAGATACATGAAGTTCAATCTTTAGTTCCCTTATATACAGGACGTTAATTACAGCCCTTTAAAGAACAGATTACAAGAAATAGAGTCATTTCCTGTTAACGGCTTCGAATGGTTTGTAACGCGCAATCGATTTTTTCAATAGCTTTTTTGGTTGGAGTTTTTTGCCCTCGCATTCTTAATATAAGGCGAGGTAAGAAAACGAACATATGAATTGACGAATATTTTCATGTTTGATGGAATTTTTAAGAATCGGCATTTCCTTACTTTTGAAAATTACAATGAAGCTTGTCCATTATTTATCACGAAACAAACCTCAAATCAAGCACTGAATATTTTCCGACTTCGTCCTTGTACCCGGGATGTATCTCGTAGCAAACAAGGACTACAAACTATCCTCCACTTGAGTCTTCCCTCGAGCTCGTCGCAGCGTTAGGGAAAGCCACGATTCTAGATCACTGCAGTCTGGGAAGAGGGATAACCTGTGGGAACTGGCGAGTTTAAGCTCTTGCAAGCCCAGGCTTGCAACCCGGATGGCGAGGTATAATTGGACGAACAACAACATCTCTGGCGATCCTCTCGGTAGAAATCCGGTGGTACATGGCTTCTGGTTAAGTCGTCCCTCATCGCCCTTCTGTCGCCTTGGCTATCTCTGCGATGTTGGCGAAATGGACCGATAGTGGGAAAACTAGAGAGATACGGATGGAAGACAGGCAACGATAAGGAACGTAACCAATGAAGTGAAATGGAGTTGGGCGAGACTTCAAGGAAAGATTGGTGGGATAGCGAGTGTTTCCTTCCATTGAAATCTCCCTTACAAAAATATCGATTCGTGATACCACGATGGACACTTGTTTCGTAACAATACAGAAACAGACTTATCGTGCCCGAGGCAATATGTTATATGTTCTAAAAATAAAATAATTGAGACCCGGACAAGTATCAGTGGACCTATCATTTTTTCATGTTCTTGCAGGAAATACCTCAAATCCTTAAACCATCTTGTAGTTAAGTTTACTCATCACGTAAGAGGGCATATTGCTGTTATGACAGCAATATGCGACTTCTCTCTTACGCGACCCTCATTGCCCCAGACTCGTCCAGCGTCTCAAGCAGCACTGCTTACACCACCTGGCAGTGGTAAAGTGTGCATATATGGAGCAGGCATCGTAAGTGTCGCGTCGTCTCACAGTGAATGTTGTATACATGGCAACAGGGTCCATAGGTGAACCTTCCCTACTGACTCGCTAAAGTAAAACTGCCTTTATGTATACACGCGTTTGTGTGTATGTGTGTATACATTATAGCGCAGTAGTTCGCGGGTGCGATGCAGTAAATCCACTTTACGTGCTTTCGCTACCGATAGGCAAAAAGGGTCACGCTCCGGCGCATAAGTTACGACCACTCGAAATTCTTCGTCTCCTCCACTTCGTCCACCTCCTCCTTCGTTCTCTCGCTCCATCTTGCGAGAGGGCGCCCTCCGCGAAACGTTTCACCGGAACGACCTCTTGCTCTCGCTGCTTACGTAGCCGAATTTTTCAAGGATCTCCATCTCGTGTCTATACTGTCCTCCGGGTAACCCTCTCTCCCTCTCTCTCTCTGCGTTCTCCCCTTACGGCTAAGAGCTCCGTGGCATTGCCTCTCGGCGCTTCCACCACCATCGCCGAGACAACTTTACTACGAGGAAGAAGGAAATCTCTATTCCTTCTCCCACGTTTTCGCCTATGTCTATATACAGCCTATTTTATTCTTCCTTTTGTGTTGGCTTATCTTCTTTCTTTTTTTTCGTTTCTCCAAGGCTCTATCGGCTTGTTTTGCAAGTGGGTTAAGAATTATAGGTCTTGGCTGGCCTTTCTTAGACACACTGCTAACGTCGCTCGACTTGTAAGGAGAGAAAGAGAAGAAAGGAAATGGATGTGGTGATCTGATGGGAACCTTGCCAGATAACGATGCCAAGATCTAAGCAGCACAGTTCTTCAAGCTTCTAACATTGATTGGCAGTTTTTTGTTGATGGATCATGCTGGACAACAAAAAATATCAAGAATCAACCGAAAGTCCCATCTCACGTGGCTTCTTATTGTTTGGAAAACAACCTCAGTTATGTCCTTTTAATCCTTCGTAACATCGTCAAAGATTAGTCCCAATAAAAAATAATGAAACAGCGATAAAGGAGATTCCGAAATGTCCCGGCCGGTTGTATTTCTGATCAGAACAAACGCAAGTGTGCCGATAAAATTGTTTCTCTGTTTTCCTCCGTCAGGTAAAGAGCTATAACGTTTAGTCTCGAAACTACTGATGTATACTCACTATACTATCGCGTACCGTGTGTGCGATACATCGAGCCACGTTGTATTTGCTGGGAACATCGAGACGACGTAGCATACACACAGATATATATGTCACGTACAGATAAAGCAAGAGCTAGGAAAGAAGTCCGGTAAAGCATCGTGTCTGATAGTTACTGCCATCGTTTCGCGAAGCGACGAGACCCTTGCCCAAGCGAATGTCTCCTACGTGGCCCCTAAAGAATGTACGACATACTCGCCACAGCAGCTACCAGAAGCGTTTTCGCGAGATATATATCTACTCTCGGTAATACATCCGTGTATATAGACAGTACGTACGTGTGTACTACGAGGAAAATACTTTACCACGGTCCTTACCGACCCTATGCTACACCTCACCGGATCTTCCTTTACCTTTTCCCGTCTTTACACGCTTGAGGACTTCGTATGTGCTACCAATATACTTTTACAACGCCGCGGTGACGGCCACTTGAGGTACGCGAGAGTACAAGAAAAAAAACCGGTATATATCCGCAATATTCTTTGAAGTGTCCAGCAGCAGCGAAAGGACGATGGCGAGATACTCGACATAAAGATGTTGCCAACAAGTGGAGGTTGAAAAAAAGTGTTTATTTTCAGGTTGAAAGTTTAAATCGTAAAAACGATTTCGAGACGGGTTGAATTATAATTTTAATCGATATAAAAGCAAACTGAATCGGAGGATCCAAGGGAAATACACAGAGAAGACATGTTCATATCGTTTTAAAAAGAATGAAAATGTCATACATTTTATGGACGATTATTATAAAAGAAAATCGTCGAACCTCACCGATTAATCAAAGTTTTATCAAATCTGTCGAAAACCTAATCAATTATCCCTTACGGACAAACAACTCAGACTGATAAACGCTTAGTCACCTCCGCGCCGTTTTGGCTTCTCTCCTCCGTCGTGAACATGAACGACACCGATTCCGCGACTCCCCTTTGGCAAACGCGCATCGCCGCTTTCACAAAAAAGGAGAAGCAAAAACGAGAAAGAGAGAAAGAAAGAAGTTTCCGAAGGGTCGAGGAAGGGAGCTCACGCATGTCTAACAGACATAGCGGAAGCTGCGGCACGCATACCTTACTGGCCCGCCCCCGGTTAGCGTTTAAAATGTTTCCGCAGGGGAGAATATACCCGTTCATGTTGTACTACACATCGTAATACAGTATATAGCAGTCTCGGGTTCGGTAAAAGCACAGCAGGGAAGGTACGCTTTGCGTGATCTCGTGCGTGCCAACCCCATAAGGGCAAAAGGGGTTTTCCCTCCACGCTGTGTCGTGCGTCCAACCCGAAAGCTATATTCCACGTATACGTCAAATATACCGTTTATTTTATTCATAAAGCTTACTCAGCCCAAGGAATCAATATTATAGAAGACGCGGCATGACTCGAGACATACGCGTGATATATAGCGAGGCTATCGAAAGGCACGACATCACGCTCGTACAACGATTTCCCGGACAATATTTGATCTGCAACATAGAGCGTATCGCAGCCAAAATGTTGATTTATCGCCTTTTTATACACGGCAAATGCCTCCGCTTTGCGGATATCGCACGTTAGATTCAAAGGTCGCGATATACAATTTACGCACATCCGGTTGAGGCGCCCCACGCGATGGAACGTTTGATAAAACTTTGAAATTTTATGCGTGAACGAATGCCGCAATTACGAGCTCGGTAATCGGTTTTTAATTGCTATAAAAAGAACACACGTAATTAAGTAACTTCAACATTGTAAAAAATCGTCGTACGAGTCAACATTTCTAGGTCTGACTTATACTTTTAAAGTACAATTATTAAAATCTATTTTTTGATTTTGTCTTTTTTTCTGTAATTTTAGGTCATAAAAGGAAATACCAACACGTACATCGAGTCGATGCACACTTTGTCACCACCGTTTTGGGCCAGCAAGATAAGATTTCTACCCTACAGCGTTCATCCTCGCACCGTTTGCATGAGGGTCGAGATCTACGGTTGCTACTGGAGCGGTAAGATCAAGTTCCATTAATGTTTCATCTTAAATAGATTTATAATGAAATAACGAGCTTACAGCTGCTCGAACTCGAAGGATACATTTATAAATCATTGGAAATTAAGGTGATCAATTTTGTGAAAGGGGTTACAGCAATTAGTACATCCTTGATAAATGTCATCTTTCGCGTATACGATTCGCTCTTTGGAGAAATAATACCCAGCCGCGAGGTTCATGCGTGCTATGACCTGACAATGTGGATTTTGTATCACTAACAGATGGTGTAGTCTCCTATTCGATGCCTCAGGGCGATAAGCTTCGTAACGACTGGGAATTCTTCGATGCTACTTACGACGGTCACTGGGATGCCGAACTTCGACGTGGCTTAGGTCAGTTGACCGACGGTAAAATTGGTCCGGACAACTTTAAAACTGGCTATTACGACTCGGATCGTGGTCAAGGATGGGTCGGATGGCGAAACGACACAAGGGGCGGCCAACCCGTCGAGATCAAATTCGAGTTCGACAGCATCAGGGAATTCTCAGCAGTTCACATCTATTGTAACAATCAGTTCAGTCAGGATGTTCAGGTAAATGGAATGTTGACTAAAAGTAAACATTGGCGTTTTAAATTTGTCGATTATTCCAACAAAGTTTCATATTATTTAATCGATCGATCCAATAATTTACTTTATCGTGAATTTGGCCCTCACATGACGTGCGGGACATCGGAATTGTCTCCAGCACATATCCATCACGGATTTATTCGACTCCGAAGTGAAAGGGAAAGAGGGCGCTGGAAAAATCGTCTCTCGATCAACCGTGACCCAATTGGCTAACGCTCTCGCTTTTCCTCGACTTTTTGCGTCTTGCGAAGGACGAAAAGACGACGAAAATAAAATCAAACTCAACAACGAACGTTGAAGTCAACCTTTATTACTTTTTACTTCTTTTATCGGTATTCTCTGTCTGGTGATGCCTCGCGACTGCCGGCTAAATGGAATCGTTTCCGCTTAGTTTGGCGGAGAGCCGCGGGTGAGACGGTGGACGTTGACGTTACGTCGTGAATACGCAAGTGGAAATCCACAATGTAACGGGCATAGGAAAATGTGTACTTCGTGCGACGATCAACAGGCTCGAAGCTCATACTGGGTGTCCCACTTTTATATCGTGACTCGGGATAAATTTGACACACGTGCACGAACGTCTTTTAATTTTGACAAATTTTCGTTTTTTACAGACGGATTGTTGAAAATACAAAGTAAACTATACAAATTCAATTGTTTTTATCTGAAACAATTTTTAAGATCCATTAATTTATCTTTAAGCCGTCGTGTGAACAAAAATTTGAGGGCAACCTGTCTTATAACGTTCTATTTGAGGCCCTTCGAACCTCTCTCTGAAACTTTCTTTCGTATCATCGATTATTTCTAGTCATGAAGTGGAAAGATTAAAATGAGACACCCCTTGTACACATCCTTCGGGTGGCCCTTAGGACGTGTCTTCTTCGGCCTTTCGACACTCTACCCTTTGCAATCTTTCATGGAAGGCTTGTGAATTATCGTTATATATATATATATATTAGTCGTGAGCCCAACTCAATGTCAACGCTGTCAGCGGACAGGGTACAGCGTTTCGCGTTTCTTGCTACCCGCTCTTTCGCGGCTTGTACGAGAGCTTTTTCCTTTTACAACGTAATATACACACTTCGCACCTTTCTCGGCGCCTCCCGTTCAATATTCCGGTCGAGGCCTTATCAGACGAACGCCTGTCGAATTCCAATGGACTTATCCCCTCGATGCTAACGCAGAAGGTTGTGCGACGGTGACAGCACTCTCTCTCTCTCTCTATCCATCTCTTCATTCGCACTTACGTTGTTAACTTAGTCCATCTACCAGTCTCGAAAGACTTCTCATAAATTTCGTAGAAATAACAAGACCAAGTTCGATACCCTGAAACAGATTTGATTCCATTGGAAATCAGTGTTCCTTCACCCGCGACTTCCTAGTTAAACGAACCGACATAAATCATAATCAACTTCATCAATATCAATCAACGTCACAAGTTCGATTCAACCAGAGATGCAAATTTTTCTTTACCAAACAACTTCCGCACTGGCGTGCAAGGGATTAATTTCATTTCGGACTATTAACCGAGGACCGGTCGTCGATGAAACGTCAGTTAATTTGCTTTTGCACACCAGACAGAGGGCTATATCAATTTTCCCATCGTTCCGCGAGAGATCAAAACCGCATGGGTAAACGAGAGGGGGTGTGCGGTAGACACACGAGATAGAGAGTGCGAACGATCGAATTATAAAGCACCGCATTCTTCGACGATAGAAGCGATAACCATGACCTCCTGCATGTTCCATGCACAGAGACACATGTCTGGGTGTGTGCGTGTCCCTGCTATTTCACACAAGCTCGATGTGTCTGTCGTAATTCCATTCGCGGCTATAATTTCCGGCCCTTCCGGTTAGAACAGCAGAGCCATGACCAACTCTATCTCTATCTCTCTCTGTTTATCTCTATCTCTATCGTCTCTTTCTCTCTCTCTTTCTCTTTCTCTCTCTCTCTCTCTCTCGCTCTCTCGCTCTCTCGCTCTCTCGCTCTCTCGCTCTCTCGCTCTCTCGCTCTCTCGCTCTCTCGCTCTCTCGCTCTCTTCTCTCTCTCTCTCTCTGTATACGCAATATACGCACGCACATCTCTAGATCGGCGTACGCAGAGTCTACTATGGTGGAACCGAGCGATGATTCCGATAACGTTCTGCCTCTGTGCATGAGAGTATGTTCGCTCTTCGAATACTCGAGGGTGAGCCTACTGTCCCAACAGTCAGAGCACATAACATATCGAAGCTTTCTAGTTCGTGTTGAATTTTGCAGCGGTGCAGAGGGTGGCCATATTGCAAAGTCGTACTCGTGTCCGTGACGAACCAACAGATTTGTATCGGCGGGACAGACCTTGATATACATATTTTCATCCGCACGCGCACACAAATGCATATTGCAATATACCAATTTTAAGTGGGCCCTGGCTCTCGACCTCCCTTCGGATATTGACGATGTCCCGCGCAATGTGTTTGGGGGAAGGCAATCGACCATATGGGAGATCCATGACGTTTTCCTTTTTTTCAAAAGAACTCACTCGATCGATACGAGGCTTATACAGCAACTAAAATGACGTCATAACATTGAGGGAATCTCAAAACCGCAAAAAACTTGTCCCCCGGTTCTTGACATAAAATATTTTCAATGAATCATGCCGAAAATTAATCCCAATCAAAGTGCCCCTCGTTCTTTATTCTCTCGAGGAGGCTGCGGTTCATCGATCTCCCTGGCATTTTCAACCAGTCAGCTCGACCGACTTTCCACAATCGCGGCAGGACTACCGCAACTGCCAAGTGCCGTTTCACGTGGTTTCTCGTGATACTGACGGCTCTCTATTCACCGTGTATGTTCCCTGACGGGCCTTCCCGGATGTTTGTCTGTATGTCGGACAAACTGGATCGTTCTATATCTATAAATACGATACAATAACCGAATACAATGTGCGAATATGCCTATATACAACGGTCATTGGCACGAGAAACTTCCTTCTTCAGATTCCATATTGCGAACCGCGTTCAATTTCTCTGTTTCGGACAGCTCGATAACGACACATTTATTTGCACGGCAGAGATCGAACGAAGCCTAGAGCGAGATACAGTTTCGGGCATTCGTTAGTTTGCAATCGTATTCGTATCGCGAAATATTCCCTCTGGACATGCGACAGCGCTAAATTCCGTTTCTGATGTCGGAAAACGCTCAAACTCTTGCCTACGAAACTAGGAAATTCTCTGATACGCTCCAACCTCCGCGTATTATTAATTCCAACGAGGGTAATAATATATTTTAACACGCGTTCGTAGAGTTTTCATACCTTGGAGATTTCAATGGCGCGCCGACGTACGCTCCTCGCGGATATATTCTTGCGCAATGACGCAACGAATTGGAAATTACGAAGTCACTCGCGATTTATTCAAAATCAAAATGTGAAAATGACTTGACAGTCGTGTGAAATTTGAAGCATACTCCAGAGATACGAAGTAGATAAGTCTAGGATTCATAGATAAGACTCTGTGCCGTGGTATAGGGAATTGCTAATGGCCCTTGAGGCTTCCGTGAATGATAAGGTCGGAGGGGAAAATTTCAAAGCTACGTATTCACACGTGGCTTGCACAGCTTCAACTTGAATACAATTTTTGTCACTGAATATACGAAAAAATTGTACGAAACGTGACTTTAGTAACCGTGAATTTGTCAATAGCAGGAACAATATATTTACTAAAACTTCTTATAAAATTGTAAAACCACAGGAAATCGTAATAAAAAATATAAACCCATCAAAGTCTAGAATTAGATATGTTTATTTTTATTAAACCGTTGAGTCCGCGCGCTTTTCATCGACGCGACGATTCCGCAAGCGTTTCGTTAATCTCACGTCTCGCGTCATCAACAGAAGCGGTCGGCTCTTCGTTTTGCCTACACATGCATAAATATATAAAAGCTCGGTATATAAAAGCGCGAACGAATAATCTGGTCTCTTTCAACCACAAACGCACAGTGCCGACTCGCATCGAGCAATTTTCCCTCCGATATGCCGCACTCGTCTGTGGCACGCGTGGGCACGATACGTGCGAATGGGACTATGGGAAAAGAGAGAAATAAAGAGAGAGAAAACGTATCACCGCCCTCCCCGTTCGAGAAAGAGAGTGAAAAATAGACTGCTCTTCGTGTGTAGCGACGTATCAAAAGAAATCCTTGAGCGAATATAGTACCTCTGGCACGAAAACGTGCAAGCGTCTGCAGGAAGCTAATACGAGAGAAAGAGGGACTACCACTGCACGCCTCCGGATAACACCAGGCGCGTAGAATTTATAACCGGATCACATACTCCATCGAACTTTAGAGGCATATTAAACTTTTTTTTTTCGTCTCATTCCTCCATCTCCTCTTATTCGTCCTCCTCTTCGTGGCAATTCTCGTTCTTATATCTCGTCTTTTTTATCCGTTGCTCGACGCGACCGATGGAAATCGTTGAATCTCCGATAGTCCAACTGGGGGGATACTCTCGCGTGTGTCTCGGATTTTCCCCGCAGGAAACGAATCGAGACATTGCTACAAATCAAAGTGCGACTCGAACTAGATAGAACGCGTCGTGTAACCGAATCAGCCTCCGGCGTTTAAAATTGTTCCGTCGCTTCCTTTTTTCTCTTTCGATCGAGACCTTTTTTTTCTTGATTCTCTTTATATCCAACAGATCTTTTCTCAAGTCGACATACTATTCAGCATCGGGGGAAAATATTACACCGGCGAGCCGATTACGTACAATTACATGGAGGATAAGGTGTTCGAGAAATCACGCAACATCACGATCAAACTTCATCACAGGGTTGGAAAATTTGTCAAGCTGAGATTGCATTTCTCGATGAAATGGGTCATGGTCAGCGAGGTCACCTTTGATTCGGGTAAGTGTCGATAAGAAAATCATATTTTTCACTGATAAAAGAAAAACATTGCTATACTTATTTTAAATAGCATATTTTCTATTTATCTTACGGACGTGTATATCGTTATACGGTTAGGCATTGATTGCCTTGACGATTCAATTTCAACCGCCCGTTCTTTCACATTGCTTTACCTTCAGGACTCTATCGTGCATAGGCGTTTCATTTCCAGACGTTTTTGGTTACGCGATAGATCCACGAGTCAGCCAAATATACGAATTCTCTTCATCCTGTCCCCACCTCCCCCGTTCACTCCCCACTTATCCCGAGCCGTACTCGTTGCCAATCCCGTGCGTCAATCACGAAAAAAATAAACCCACAGCTGCCGTGGAGAGTTAAATTGATACACTGTAATTGACAATGGCTTATCGAGGATCTGTCAGTCCGGTGATTTGAATGAAACGATACTCAATTCATGGAGGGGAACGATTTATATTTACCTCCGGTTTTTCTCTCTTACGTTTCTCGAATTTTGTCGTATACGCGTATGCATGTATGTATAAATATAAAAGTAATAATAATAATAATAATAATAATAATAATAATTCAGGTAAGTGTAATAAATATTCAAAACGATGACGGTCCTCAAAATCATGACTGGAACTCGCGGTAGTAATTATTTGTCTTACAGGAAATTCACCAGACGGAAAATGGAGTTTCGTGATCGAAAAGCATGAAAAATAATTCTTGTTTATTTAATAACGTTGGAATAATATCACATAAAAAATATCTGAAGAGGGAGAGAGAGAGAGGGATGGAAGGAGAAGAGAATTCGTATGAATAAATATCGTCGCATGAATAGTATAATAGCGCGGAGCGACGCTCCCGCCGTGAAATATGAACTTCGCGATATTCTTTATACGCGCGGTGCGATAGAGAGAGGGAGAGAGAGAGACACCAACAGCGGCGGAGTTTCGTTTGCTGAATGAAATTTCTTTTTTTTTCCACCGTGACATACCCTGGCGCATCGTCGGAATGTTCAAAGTGTTTTCTGTCTACCCTGCGTCATACCAGTCACGTGAATTTAGCCCGTAGCAGCCGCAAAGTCAGCCGCGAATATGTATAAATCAACGAAAGAGTATCAAAGACTTTTTATATGCGCAAAGGCATCGGGGAATGAACATCAAAACATTCCGGAAGCTTTTGTGAGAATTGAATTTAGAGGAACGTGAACGACTTCGCGCCAGAAATTTTCACGTGCAACAAACGAAAGAATTTGATTAATATTTTGTTAAGCCGGAACCGCGCGCTTGGCAAACCTCAACGAGCCGTCACAAATTCAAACGTGACGATAGAGCGTTTGGCTTGGTTTGTATTGGTTTGCAAGGGCTTGTTGCCGATCCGCCAATGTCGATTTTTGGTCAGAAATCAAAGCCAATTTGCAGCAAGCACTTGCGAAGCGTTCATACGTTTGTGCGCATGCGCAGGTTTGTATAGATTTGGAGTTTGCGGTAAGTACCAATCGTGTGGTCGCCGCATTTCTCTACCGACTATTTAAAAAAGGGAGAAAATTTCAAACGGTTGAGATTTTTTTTTGTTAAATTACTAAAGCGACATAACGATACTATTTCTCGTTATCAATAAAATCATTCAATTATTGCAAGAATGCAAGTATCACGAAAAAACTTCAATTTAACGAAACACAAAACATTTACCCTAATTTGCCGAAATAAATTGAAAATGGGATAGTTTTCCCTCTCGCCTTCCCCCGACGAAATAAACAAAACCATTAAGTTTATAATTCTCTCTATGCATCGATAGCAAACTTTTTTAATTGAACTGACGTTTCCTAAATACAAGACATTCTCCCTATGCTTCCTACGATGCGGAATTTTTGTCATGCTCACCTTATCACACGTGCCACTGCAACTAAATATATCGTGGCTATCGAAAAGCGATCTCTCCTAAAAGAGATGTATCAATAAAAAGCAAAGAGGAAAATTTATCATGACGAAATACAAACGACGAGCCTTAAATTCTCATTCTTCTTTACTGCTATCTACACCTCACACACACACATTCACACAAATAAAAATACAAATGTATCATATCTTTGGGGAAAGTTCTTCGCGTATTTACGCGCTCCTACCGCAAGATTATAGACCAAGAGAATTGCGAGAGGGGGAAGGTCGTAGAATTTCTTCCCGTAGTTTCTCCGCCCTGGATGCAGCAGTACAAATACCCAAGCATCCCTTCTCTCATTGGCCGATACGCCCTCGCGATTGCTCGACTTCTCGTTAATAAACGAGATAGTAAAATAATGCTCCGACGTCTCGAACGGGCGCGCCAAAGTTCTTTCAACATTGCTATAGCGCGGATGAGAAGAGCTGAGAAGAGAAAGAGAGAGAAAGAGAAAGGGGATTCCCGGGACAGAATAAGCTCGCAGCAGCCTCTTCCCGGGTCCCACTATCTCACTCTAGGCTCTTTCTTCCGTTCACTCAGTTAGTTTCTCCGGGAGAGAAGAAGAGAAGAAGCAGCATCGAAAGTCACCCGTCTTTCCCTTTATTCCGAGGCAGACGTAATTGGACAGGGAAATACGAGAACACGAGGTAGTGTAAATATATATATGCTACGAAAAAGTTTAGCTCCGTGGACTGCCGATGCACTATACGGGTTAGAGGGACTTTTTTGCAGCTCTCCCCCCTCTTTCTTTACCCCCCCCCCTCTCTCTCTTTTCATGCTTTCTCATATTTTCGTTCCTTCGATGCTCAGTTATCCGCCTCTCTGGTTACCGTCCGCCATCGTCGACGTCCCACGAAAAGAAGCCTGTCGTAAAAATGATTCAGTACAGCCGGGACAGAACGCCCGCCCGCCCATTCGTGCATGTACCAGTGTGTAGTATTGCACAGTATAGAAGAAGCGAGGTAGAGAGATGTGTATAATACGAGGTGTACATGGTATGGCTCCCATTGCCTCTTCGAACCTTCGAAATATTGTCCCTTCAGTCTGATATATCGTTTATCTCCTCTCGAGAGGGTGGAAAGGAACGTGATCCACCCCTTCGGCGAACATGCCAAATATAGGGGTTAGAGAATTTCTGGGGGATGGAATTAATCCTATGGGGAAAAGAACGCTTATCGACGAAGACGATTTGACAATGGCTATAGAATATTTGAAATTGTCTATTGAGATATTTTCGATAAATTTACATGAAGCTTTAAATTGAAATTTTGTGAATTTTTTTTATACAAGGCTAATAAAGATAACAATTTTTTGTATGCGCATCATTGATGGCTTTCTCATCTTGTAAAAGATATAAATCGTAATTAAGTAAACCCACGAGCGGATAAAGTAAACGCGTACTTACACGAGAAATGATCGATTAACGTGCCAGAGGCAATGTCTCAATGCAGCATGTGCTAAACGATTCGTCCCAAACCACTGCAAAATGAATAAAGCCCATTATATATGACACGAGAGCTCACTGACAGGACCAGCAAAAACCATTTGTCTCGGGCGTAGGTATCGGGTAAAATCGTTTATACCGGAAAACAATACGAAAGTGTAAGGCACTTCCTTTTTTCGAAACTATATAAGCCCTCGATGTTCCCAGCAGAGGACTCGCTGGTGTAAAGATGAATCTAAGTAAGAGAAATAAATGTTATAACATCCTTTCATCTTTTGTCATTTCAATTTTCGTGAATGTTCGTGAAATTTAATCTGTTTCACAACGTGTCCTCTTGCAGCCTGACTGGAGAAGGTCAAAAAAAGTCTAAAAGAAAAAAATGAGATCAGAAAATTCTGGTTAAGGGGAAGTCACAATGAAACCACGAGACAGGCGAATGGAGGAAGGGGGTTGCTACCGATTCCATAGAGAACGTCTCTCGTTCCGCGGATATACACTGCCGTGGCGTTTGATTAAGCTTGGGAAAAGGGGGACCGATGGGGTGGGTCAAACGCTCGGCGCAAACGAAGTTCACGGTACATTTCCATTTCGGGCGGTAAATCAAAGAGCTTAAAATTGGCAACTGGATAGAGAAAAAGAACGATAGGAAGAGAGAGAGAGAGAGAGAGAGAGAGAGAGAGAGGTGTGGGTGCAAAAGAGAGATATAGTAAGAGGGTGAAAGCGAGAAAAGAGGGAGAAAATCAACGGGAAGCGAACGACGAAAACGCGAACCGCGAGTCGCGCGGTGCCCGAGATCAAGGAGTACATTAGTTGCATTTGACGTTGAGCGTCAGCTGCGGCTGCACGTGCGACAGGAGAGACGGGCACAACGACAACGACGACGACGACGACGATGAGAACGAGAAGAAGAGAAAGACCGAGGCCGACGACGACGAGAGCGCGAAAAGAACGACGTCGACGATGTCGTAGCCCGCCTTCCCTCTACGACCTCCAGTAAATACGAAACGACGAGAACACGGGATAAAGGACGGAATAAAAAAACAGATTGAAAGCATGACATAGGAGAAACACCGAGTCTTGTCATCCGACCCGTAAATAAAAGAAAAAAAGGAATAAATGAAATGGATATGCACTGTCGAGAATATAATTTATCCACTAATTCGCCTATGATCTTTGGGGACCACCTATCGAGAATACCAACACGACTTGGTCCCACTTTAATTCAGTTACCAACTTAAGTATTTTAACAGACCCACCAAAAAGTAATTGCATTCTTAATACAGGGACACGTGTCTGCGTCTATTAAAAAATGTACCTAGTTCTTTTTTGCATTGGCCAAAAGGCCACCGCAATAAAAATTCTGGCAATTTCATCGACTAACGATAGAGCAAGGACCCTACATTTTTCAAGAATGAAAATTCATTCGTAATTTCGAATGTTATGGTTTCGACATTGGCCTACGATCTTTGGAGACCACCTATCGAGAATACCGACACGACTTGGTCCCACTTTAATTCAGTTACTAACTTAAGTATTTTAACAGTCCCACTAAAAAGTAACTGCATTCTTAATACAGGGACACGTGTCTGCATCTATTAAAAAATGTAGCTAATTCTTTTTTGACCAACGCAATAAAAATTCTGGTAATTTCATCGACTA